>VYZV01034502.1:283613-297904 GCA_013401275.1 Pandion haliaetus | reverse complement strand
CAGGGGACGAGTGAGGAATCTTCTCCCTGAGGAAAGGAGCGGCAGAGACAATGTGTGGCGAGCTGACCTGAACGCCATCCCCTGTTCCCCTGTGCCGCTGGGGGGGAGGAGGTAGCGAGAACCGGGAATGGAGTTGAGCCCAGAAGGTGGGGGGCTGGGGGGAGGGTGTTCTGATGTTTGGTTTCCCTTCCAATACCCTTGTGTGTTTGATTTGATTTGATTTGTAGTAAATTAAATGGATTTTGTTTCTTCCCCAAGTTGAGCCTGTCTTTTGCCCGTGACCATAAGTGGGGAGTGATCCCTCCCAGTCCTTGTCTCGACCCACGAGCCTGCCTTTGTATTTTCTCCTCACCCCAACGTGGCCAGTCATGGGGGTGGGGGGTGAGTGAGCGGCTTCGTGGTGCTTTGTTACCGACTGAGCTGAAACCATGAGAGTTCCTCACTTCCGTTTTCATTAGAGGGGAAAAAAAAAAATTAAAAAATCACATCAGCACCACACTCTTTGCTGGAATGAATCCTTCTGCCTGACTTGCAGAGATTTATAATAGAAATGCTGACAGACCCTTATTTATAATGGTGTGAACAAAGACATGGTAATGGGCCTCAGAAAAGAGGATGTGCTTAAACTTTTAGATGGCCGAGTATGGGAAATGCATACAGAGACTTTCCAGAGGACTGTGGGCAGAAAACTAAAAATGTTGTCCCTGGCACTGGTGCAGGACGTGTGTTGTCAAAATACACGTGGGAGAAGACCAGAATCAATGGCTAACTCACGGACCTCACAATTTGCACACCCACATTGCAGACTTAGGCATTTATTTGCCATATGTGGACACCCCCCAAATGCACTTCTGCCTCCCTCTCTGCCGACTGTCCGTGCATCTGCAGTCAAAGCGGGGTTTGATGGTGGGTATGCTGCTGGGGCAGCTCAGCCCGTCGCGGTTGGGTCTTGCCAGCTAAAAGGCAAGGGAGGATTTGTTGTACAGGTGACTTTTTTCTACATGTTATCAGCAAGGCTTGCTCTGGAGTGAAGCACTGAAGTGTTTTGGCTGGTGGGAGTATTTCCTGAGGCTCCTTCATCTTCTTATTCTCTTCTGCTGTAAATGAGATATCGACATACTGAACTAAACAAAACCAGACCTCACGGAATTGTCGGTAACAGCTCTTGATCTTGTCCACTTTAACCTCAGAGTAGCAAAGCAAGAAAGCAATAAATTTGTAAATTGTGGGGGGGATGTGGGAGGAAAATGCAGCTTTTAGGCACTTGGTCAGTAATTGTTGCAGTGCAGAGGGAGGGCAGCATGAGATGCATCCAAGCCCTCAAATCTCTTTCTGGCAATGACCAGGACAGAGTGCTATGGAAGAAGGCCCAGATTTCACATAATCAACATGATAAACTGTGTTCTGCAGACAGAAACTGTGATGCTGGAAAGAGCTGCCACGTGTGTTGGTGGTCATGTATTACTTAATCACAAGAGGCAAAGCTGGCGCATTGCATGACCAGCCTAGTATGCTATCTACCCCAGTGAAGTACTTGTCACTATGCTGATATGCTCTACCTTGAAGGTGCCAAGGATGCAGGACTTGGCTGCTCTGATATGGAGGAAGCAAGCCTCCGTTTTGCTTGGTGGAGCGATTTGCAAAGCCCAAATCCATATATTTGAGTGGCTCAGGCAGACAAGCCCAGCAGCTGCCCTGCTCTCCAGGCTGCCAGGCTGCAGCCTCCGGGCTTTGCCAGAGAGCACAGTGCACGTGTGTGATCCACTGATGGTCGCTGTCACACACTTGGGAATGCTGGAACTGGTTCAATTAGTTATTCCAAAGCCCTTATCTTGAATATGATTTGTGGTATGGTTTAAAATGGACTCACCCATCGCAGTGAGCCTCAGATACCTTTTCAGTTAGTGGTGAGGGACGTGAATACCCTGAGCCTGGGGAATCCTCCCAGTCTCCTTCGACATTCTCCAAAGCTTTGTAAGGATCAGATTTGATTTTATTTTTTTAAATAAAAAATAAACACTCTCGATAAAGAGGATTTTGTTCTTTCATACCTGCATTTTGGAGACATACCTGTTATCTGTTACGGACCTTTTGTCTGGGGAAGATTTGCTCCTCAATGAATATGTTTTCTGGTTAATCTTTGCTACTTTGAATTTTGTGGTAAGATCTGCTTTGGACAGAACTAGGTCGAGTATATTTCAGTTGCCTCGTGTTCTTAAAATCAGTTTGTCAGAGAGTCCTAAATAACACATTGCCTTATTCATAAACAGCCTGAGCAAATCAGGATTTGCAATATGTACTGCTGAAGCACAGTTCAGCGTGTGACAGTGATGTGTTACTCTGAGCTGCAAGCTTATCAAAGGTTTCACTGCGTGAACCACCGGCAGAAAGAAATATACTGAAGAATTATTTGAGCCTCATTTATTTAATGAGTCTACAGTAAAAATGAAAACTCCAAACTTCCGATGGTTTAAAAGCAAATTGCATCACAGACTTTTCAAATCTGAAGAAATGCAAAGCTTTTCATTGGGCAGAAATAAATTTTGCCATTAGTTTGTGTATTACAGCCTGTATAAATTGCAGTGTCATAAAGTATGTGAAATTGCTGGGGGATTTCTGTGAGCCATGGAGGTGGTGATTTCTGATGTGCATGGCTGGGAGTAGAATCCCACATATAATATTTGGGTTTTGACCCTATGAAGGAGAATTTAAAAGATTAATAATGTATCAAATACCGATAATCACAAAGAAAGAAAATGAGCAATATTTTAGTTGTTGGTCTTGCTCTCCTAGCCTAGCTAATAAAAAGCCAATTTTTCCAGCCTCTGCCCTTCATGTTGTCTGAATTTCTGGGTCCCAGCACATCGCAGGGAGCAGGTCTCTGAGCTGGGAGTCAGGAGACTAATTTTTTCTTGTTTTTACTCTAGCAATAACCTGTTATCTGACCTTGGGCAATTTCCTTTCTTTGCAGCTATACAGTACTGCTATTTAGATTGCCATATTCTAGGGTATAAGGCTTACAGCTTGTTTCTTAACAGAAAGGATCTTCAGTTTCAACTGGATTTTATAAATGCTAATATCAGACAAATTTATGAAAAGTAATATTTGTAACCAACTATTCTTCTGTTTCAGAATGTTTCAGTGCATCTTGTTTCCACCCACATATTGCCCTAGTTACTGCTGGGATGTAACCTTAAACCTTAGACGAGTTACCTATAGATGCATGTATATCTATAGGTTACTTAGAATTATTGATCCTTATAGCAACAGCTCAGTACTTTTGTAACCCTCATGTCCACTGCAGCATGCATTTACTATTAGAAAAACAACTTTTGTGCTGCAAAACCTTATCACATAGGGAAAATTGACTGCATGTGGATTGATTGGGGGAGCAGTGAGACCGCAGTGTTTAGATTCTGATTGAATCTGGTTGATATCTGGAAGTAATCAAAAATTAACACTATCATATTAATTTAGACCACATCATCCTGTTGCTATTGCTGCGGTTCTCCATCCATATTTGATTTTATAGTAGTTGCTAGTCAGTATCATGCCTTTTCTGGTCCTCTCAGCTGAGACACCAAGGGAGGTAATGGGGACCTATTTCCAGCTACACTTTTCAAAAGGAAGGTGCATTCCATAGCTCATCTCAAAGTGCGAAAAATGGTGTCAGCTCCCTCCAACACAATTTCATCCCCGTTTTGCTTTCCCTCTCTGTCTTTGCAGCTGTGGAGTCACTGCATTCCTTGAACGACCAGATCTCCCATTTTATCATCAACAAGTCAAAAACGCTGGATGAAGATGAAGATGCCTTTTTGCCCAGCGAGAAGGAATCTCTGAAAAATGCCATGATGCTGATGAGGCACCTCCTAATGGATGCACAGGTAGGAAATCAATAAACTCCCATCTGTTAGGACACACGGAAGGCACATTGCACAGATCCGGAGGCATTTTTACAGGTGGTTTTAGCAGTGGAAAACGTTAGTCCCTGACACTTATTTAAAACTGACTTTGGCTTCTGAAATCCGCAGCTGCAGGAAGGACATCTCGGTGCACGGAGCGTGCAGCTTGTGATGGGCTTGGATCTCACATTTAGGGATGAAAATTGCTCTGAAGTTTCAGGAGAAAATGGAGCAATGTACCCAGTATCAATCCTAGCAAAAGAAAATCATATTGCCACCAAGCATCTGTGCTGAATGCCAGTTTTAGAAGTGCCAGACACGTAACTGAGCTGTTGGTTTAGCCAGGCTCTAAAATGCCAGTTAGAAGTCATGAAATGATGTGCAGATGTTTCTTTGTGCCTTTGCTGCCTCGACATAAAATCTCTCACTCTGTAGGTTTACTGTGTTACAGTGTGCTTCCTTCATTCTGTAAAAAAACCCTTTGAAATATTCAGTATATTTATTTTTTTATATTCCCTTTTGGTATATTTGTGAAACCTGGATGCAAAATGGCAGCTTGTATGGGAAGGTTGTTTTGAAAACAGGGTGGTCTCCTCTCCCTTCTCCTCTGGTAAGCCCTAAAACCTGGCAAAGCAGGTCTGAGACTGTCCTGAGCACTTCAAAGCTCTCCAGGGGTGGGGATCCCACAGCCCCTGCTCCACGCTTTGACCGCTCTCATGGGGGACTTTTTGTTTTTCTGAACATTGGTATCATATTGCAGCTTGTGCCCATCACCTCTTCTAGAAGCCTAACAAGAAAATAAGAAGAGGAAATTATTCCTGTAAGGATTAGCAAAATAATTTTCATGGCTTTTCCTGATCGCTATCCCATGCTAAGCCCAGGTTGCCATTGCAAGTACCACCATGGTCGGTGCTGATAGTATAACTGCAATTACCCAGCGCTCCATTAACCAACTGGCCCTTAGGGCCCGGGTTCCTGTGACTTGCTGCCAGCAGTTTACAAGTGCCTAAATGGAAAATGTAAACAGAGAAAGCTACACATTTTCATATTTTATTCCCATATTCTTCCCTGTGGAGTCTGGTGGTTATCTTATTTGCTCCTCTCACTTTCAAAGCCTTTGGTCCTCATTACTTTGGCTAGTAGGGATCTTGTTGCATGCGAGAAGCGGCCTGGGAATCCCTGCTATTAGTGACATACGTATTTTAATGTTGGCTATTTTTGTGCAGGGAGTCAATCCAGGCTTTGGAGGCTGTGGAGTGCATAGTGAGCAAACCATTACAGCTGTGCTCAGGATTTTGTTTCAGTGTTCATGTCACTTTGGTACGTCTTTAGCCAAGTCACCGCCATTTATCCAAAACCGACGGATGGGACACTGCTGCAATGTCATGGGGAACATGAAGGGTTAGATTGTGCATTTGGATTTGCTCCCATAGCCTGTGCTGCAGGTGGGAATACCTCTGGGGAGTCAGGCATGAGAGTAAGCAGATGCTTACAGGCATCTGCATGTTGCAAATTAAAATAAATGTGAGGCAAAAAAGTACCTATTGGTAATCCCCTTTTGCAGGAGTTCTTTTTTTAGCACCTGAGAATTGCTTTACCACTTATCAGTTGTCCCGAATGCATATTAAGTGGTGCCTGTGATAGAATGACTGATTAAGGAAATGCTAATAACAATGGGGAAATGTCAAGTGCTCCTGCATCCTTGTGATGTGCCTGGATCTCTTCCCAGAAAGGACAGGACAGTTTTTTGCCTGGGATTTTCAGGTTGGAAGGATGACAAGATGGGAAGTGGTAGTGCTGAGTAAAAGGATGGAACTAAACAGGTGACAACATCAAGTACAAAAAACCCCAATAAAGTAAATCCTCTGAGGAATGAAAGAAACATGAGTTTGGCAGTAGCTACATACACAGGAATATCACCACCAGTGTGTGCATATAAAGTATGTACTAACCCTGATGCAGAGTGCCCTATGACTCTAATTACACAGGAGGAAAAAATATCACCAATGCTGTTATTTCCCTTTCCTTACCTGATCTCATTTCTTTCCAGCTAGGTTTTTTTTTTTTTAATGGGAAGATGGAGCCCTGCAGCTCTAAACAAAATTGATTGTGCAAGGCTCTGTACAAAGATAAGCTGAAATCCAGTGCTTGGCCCTTTTACTCCTTTTCCTCCTCTCTTGGCATGGGCCTGATTTTGGCTGGTAGATAATTGGAGGAGAGAACATCCAGCTTGAAATTTTGGATAGAAATTAGCTGGACTGCTAACCCACCAGAAGTGACTGATCAAAGGGGATGGTTAATGGGCATTTCTTACTTCTCTGACACTATTAATCTGCTTTGAAAACACAGCCTGTGGGGACGATGCCTCCTGCCTGCTGCCTTTCTGGCGTGGAGAGAAATTGTACAAATTTTAGTAACTCTGCCTGGACACCAGCAGGCCAGGAGATGTGGCCGAAGCAAAGGCTTCGGATCCACTACGGATCTAACTTTGATCTCAAATAATTTTTTTGGAGCTTAAGATGAATCACTAAACCAATCAAACATAGTTTGCGACTTTGGAAAATGCTGTGAGCATTTTTAGACCAGGCTGCACTGTGGACCATGCGCATCTGCATGTCCCCGTTCTCAGCAATGTATCACTGAAAGGACAAAGTAACAAGGATGCTTATCAGCGTGGAGAAGAGGAACCACAACACAGAGGCCTGGAGGTCACTTGTTGGTAAACACAGAATAGAGAAACAGCTGTTGAATGGGGGGGGAGGAATCTCATCTCCCATAAGCAATAGGGCTTTCTCCATGGAGAACGGGGCATACCTTGCATATTTTGCCCTCCTCCTGCCTACAGAAATGTCATTGATGTCAACTGAAGTAGCATTGGCAGGATGAGCGTGAGCATGGTGCGGGGAGCTGCAGTGCAAGCTGGCCGAGAGGCGGCTGCTGATCTGTCAGCCCCGTCAGCGGTATTAAACTGCATGCAGGGATAGGTAATAAGCTGTGTGGAGTCTCTCAGCAATAGGCTGTCAGCTCAAATTCTGCCCAGGGAAGACAGTGATTTAATGAAAGTCATTACAATCTGCAGGGATCTCTTGACCCCAGTGGTCTCCATCCATTACGCACCCTGGATAGGATTTCCTCATCACAAAAATACCCCGTCGGAGTGATTGCTCGCTGACCCGCACTCTCACTGCTGGGCTGGCAGACCTCTGGAAAGGGAGCCTCACCCTCCCTCCAAGTGAGGGTTGGAGCTTTGCATCCAGATTGCTCTTCTCTCATATTTGTTTCAGGCTTGCAGCAGCTTCCTGACGTCAGTCTGGAGGTATAAAGGCATCACATTCCCCTAAACAGCGCTTAGAAAGTCATCATCTGCATAGCCGACCTGAAAGGAGGGAGAAATCCGAGAGGAAATTGAAATAGCGTTATATGAACTAAAAGGTGTACTTAGATAATGCGGGTGCATAAAAGCAGACAGAAAGAAAAGGTACATTTATTCTATATGACATGTTCCATCCTCCGCATAGTATAGGAATGAATAAACAATTTCATTTCTGCCAGACAGCCCCGTGCAAGATGCTATCACAGGGATACGGCAGCCTATGATAGATTGTCATTGTTGTCAATCATTTCTGACAGTCCTATTATGCTTGGAAAGGATGTTTGCTCTGTGCATGTTGTTTTATAATCCTCAGAGGTGGAATTTTATAGCCTAGCAGTGTTTTTTCCTCAGACGTTTCCCTAAGCAGGATTTATTACTTCTGAGATACACGTGATGTGAATCCGTTATACCTTCAAACTTTAAATCTCCCCCCAGCTTTGCCTAAATTACTTTTTGTTTTGTTTTGGTTTACTTGACTTTTTGTTTCTAGTAGCTATTGTGAGAGACTTAACTGGCATGGAGCAGAAGGTACATAACATCTAAGGACTGAGTCATATGCATCAGCTCTAATCTAGCAGTTTGTCAAAGCAATTTGTCTAATGAATTGAAAAGGTGCATCCAGGCACTAGCATCAGCCTTAGACACAGGGTAATATTCTCTCTTATACGAAAGGACACATGTAATTTTTCTGTATGCCTGACCTTAAAAGCCAAGCTTTCAGGAAGTTCAGTACATATAGTTACTTCCATAAAGTGTTTAATTGACTTCAAGTGGATTTTAAGTTCTTTGGGAGAAATACCATCTTTTCATTCAGTTCATTCCCCAACAGTGTTGTGATTATTGTCAGGGCCCTCTTAGATATTGTTATAGAAGGAAGGAATAGACATAGAGACAATCTTGTGGTTTGGACTGGACTTTTTGGATGCAATCATACCACAAATGATGACTTAAGAACGAGATTAGCTTAGTCACCTTGTGGGGAACCTGGCTTAAATTTAATTTGATTTCAGGTGTTGACTAGGCATGAGAGTGTGAGGAGGTAGAGATATTGAATTGTTTCTCTGCTGAGGTGTTCATTTCTTCTACAGTTAAAGACAGAAAATAAATCTAGTGGTACTTCTGGCCTAAGTTGTTAACAAAATAGTGTGGTTGTTGCCCAAAAATCAGAGGGGAAAGAACCCTTTCATTTACATTTAGAAGTTTTTTTTCTTAAAAATCAGATGTTCTAGCACTTTACTCTGAATAAATGGCTCCAGCTCTCATTAACTAGTGGGATGAACCTTTAGCAAGTGTCTACCAAGACAGGTCTGTAGAGATTGCTGGAAGTTGATACCAGTTTGGGTAGATGATTTTGCGCTGTTTTTCTTTGGAAAATATTTGAATGTTTGAGTTGTCACCACCATGAGCCCTTTAAGTTTTATCGTGTAAATAAATCACCTAAGGTGAGAGTCTTTCAATTTTTGAAAAAAGGGAAAGTCTACTCGGCATGACTTAGTTTTAGCCATTCAACATCCCACCAGCTGTTTAGCTTTGTTTTTTTTATATTAGCCTCCATTCCTTTTCTCACCCAGAAAAAGAAAAAAATTATTGAGCTCTTTTACATTATAATCTTTTCTTCAGTAGCCTCTGTGATCTTTCTGAGGCAGGCTGTTACTGAGACGGTTGTGATAATAGCTGCAGAACTAGTAGCAGAGTAGTGCTATTTCATCAACTGACCTTTAAATGTAATTCTCTTCTTCGGAGCTCTGTTGTACAAAACTGACCATGTTGTTGCAATATTTTACTTGCTAGTTAAACACTTACCACCATCTGCTCTTCAGACTTATAGCAGACTGAGCTTCAGGAGCAAAACACCAGGACCTTTATTTTCATGTGAGTGGGTCATATTAGTATCAACAGGAAGAAAAGGGAAGGGAGGATTTGCTCTTTGTTTCAGTAAACTTACATTATCTGAGTTCTGAAAGCATCATCGCCACACTGATGGTTTCGGGGGATGCAGGAATAGGTACGATGCTAGTTCTCTGTTACGGAATACTATCAAAATGCAATTGTAGACTGGCGTTCATGTATGTCAGCGTTCACATTTTGTAAGCTGGTTTGGTTTGGAAAAAAGCTTCAGTTAAAATCAGGTTATATTTAGGGGAAAGCCTGAAAAACAAACTTGCTGCTCTGCACGTTGTATTTTTTTACATTAATCTTGCCATCCCATTTCCATGAGAAGAAATCTTCTTAGCCACTTCCAAGCCAGCAGCACATCTTCTAATGTTCCATCTAGGTCTAGTCCGAAAGGGAGCACAAAAGACTCTCACTTCTGTTGAAGGAGGAGAAGATAAAACGCAGAACCTAGCAAGCTTCATCAAGGGCCTGGTTGTGTCTAGCAACATCATTAGTATGTGTTACAAGAGCCCGGTTTGCGGTGCCTGTCCGTAGACGTGTACCTGACAACCCGCTGCCTCTCTTTGTGGATGGGGAGAGGAAAAATTGATTTGCGGACTGCCTCTATTAGTTCAATTTATTTGGAGAATGATGTGCCGTATAATGAAGGGAGATCAAAGATACCCTTAAAGTAGGTGTGCTGTAATGTGCATGTCGCTGTCTTTACCAGCAGAGCTCTGCGCATCATTAGTCACCCACAAATGGTGGGCCTTGGTAGGAGCTGTGATCCTCTTGAATGTTATACTGTGGGCTCACTGATTATTCATCACTCGGTTTTAGCCACCTGTAATTTATTGATTCATATGGGGGGGGCGGGGGTTAGGCTGACATTCTCTGTCCTTCAGTTTTAGTGTAAGGGAGAGAATTTCTGAAATGTGTGATCCCATCTAGTTAGTATTGAGTTAAGTGACAGAGAAAATTTTCTTACTGCGTATAAATGGAGGAAAAGATGGGGTTTGCACAACCTCTGATGCGTGACTGAAGAGGCCAAAAGCCCTGTATGGTTCAAACCAATCTATCTCAGGTGTCTACTGCCAGTGACAGAAAAGCTAATCCAGATTTGAAGATAGTTTTTCTCTGAGTATTTAAATTTAATTTATTTCCAGATATTTAAATGTGGAACATTTGCCTTGCAACAAATCCATGCTGACCTGATATTTTAGGCAAGGTGGCCATGGCTGATTCAGGGTCTGCTTTAGCCTGTTCTTGTAATTCCAACTCTTGACCCGTCCGTCCTTCGCCCCACACCGGCATGGCACCAATGGGGCTCTCGGCATTTAGCCAGCACAGGAGGAGCAGGTTTGTCCAGCGTTTTCCTATGTCTGACACCAATACGTGTGATCAGCCTGGTGCTTGGATGCCTAGTAAGAATAGTTGTCACTGTACATTTTCTAGTATTACTGCTTGGCAGGGTTGTCATCTGAGGGTCACCATGGTCATTTAGCTACAGCTGTACCCTGGCCAGCCTCCACTCCCATCCTCCCCTGGGACTGGAAAGAAAAAGGCATCTTGAATGTGTTAAATCCTTGTCTATACAAAACATGACTGTCTGCATCATGAAGAAAATCTGAATTCAGCTGGTTCCTCGTGCACGGATGCTTGCTGTTGCTGAGGCTCCTGCCATCCCTCCATCGCGGTGCTGCATCTCAGCTTGGTTCTTGCCCGCGCGGTGCAGTGTGTGTTACAGTTCTCAATACGCTTTGCTCTGTTGCTGCAGAGCTCTGCTGAGGGCAATGGAAAAAAAGCAATTTCCAAGGCAGGGAGGAGACTGTCCCTGTACTGCAGGGCTGAGCGTTGGGATGGGGGGGAAGGTCAGCCTAGATGATCTGATTTGGGAAATGAAGCAGGACTTGGGAGGGGATAGAAAACTCTGTCATAGTGGGGGACAAACCTGAGCTGGGACCATGCAAAGGGTGGATTCTCTTGCCTACCACTTCTGCAACAAAATATTTATATCACTAAGTAACAGTACTGAAAAACAACATTACATTTGCTACCACCCAAGTCCTGTAAGACCAGAGCTGATGGCAATGCATTGGGTACAAGATGGTTCAGCACAGCAACATCGGATTGGTTCTGGTTTCATTCTCCCTCTTTCTTATTTTGCTCTCCTTTGGTACTGGAAGATGCTCATTATTCTGAGTTAGGTTTGATATCGCAGTTGAAAGCTCAGAAATGCTTTCAATATTTGCAACCCTGCAAGAGTAAAAGACTCAAAAAAAAAAAAAACCAACCTTGTACAAGCAGGAGAGCACAACCTCATGTTTAAAGGGTGCAGGAGTGAGATTCTCAACAGGTCTGTTGTTCATTTAATTGCTTATAAATTAGCATTGAGTTTTATGTTTTCATTACCCTGTGGAGGTCAGCAAGAGGGAATGGTCATGCCAGTGGAGAGGTCGAAGTTGGATGTTGTATAGCAGCAACTCAGCACTGTGCTTCTGAGAGCGAGAAATACATATATGTGTGTATATATAAAGGAGTATAGCACTTGAGAAAACAAGATAGACACCTTTCTTTAAGTCAGAGGGGAACGAGACTAATTAAAAGAGAAAAGGCATAAAGAAGCAGAGATCTCTGCAGGCAGATCTCTGCAGCTATTGTAGATACTGCAAATTGAGCTCATATCCAGATAATTCTAAAATTCCAATTTCTCTGACTCCTTCACTCACAAAATGCTCTCACATCTCTGAGCAGGTGGTCCAGGACAGAGCATTTCAAACGCAGAGTCCTGCTGAACTCTGAAGAAAAGAAGATGACAACTTTGTGTCACTTAAAACATGATGTATATTCATGAGTGGGGGTGTGTGTGTGTGTGTGTGTAAAAGCTCTGCAAGCTTTAATTAGAGTTCATGAGAGATAAAAGAAAAGTATCTTCATAAATGTAGAAGAAGCAATTAGGGGAGACCAGAGTGTATCTGCTATCGCTGCAGTTTATCAGCAATGCAGATTTTCAGTTAATAAGAAAAGAAAACCCCAATTGTGCAGCCAACAAATGAAACAGAAAATCCCGGTTAGCTTCACTCCGCGCTTGGGAAGCATTTTCTGCACGAGTCAAGGACATGAAGGCTCAGGAAAATGTGTTTTATTTTCTCCAAATGCTCAATATGTCTTCTTCTGCCTGGAGAGTCTCTTGCTCCATTTCTAGTTAACAAACAAGCAAAAAAAACCCCACTAAGCCCCCAAAGCCAGCTGCATCAGTACTGTGCTGCCGTTAACAAGCCACTGGGAAGCCTGAGAGCTCCATCACGAAGCAATTACTTCTCCTGAGTTAGCCGCAAACTTTCCCTCCAACCTGTAAGCTCAGGGGTCATCAAAGTTAAGCCCAGCTGGGAGGTAAGAGCCAGCCAAGCTTTACATTTGTATTTTTGTCTCGGAAAGACTAATAAATATTTAATGGCTCCGCAAGATAGAGCAAGCATTGGCATTCTTTCCCCATGTATCAACAGTTGCTTTAAGTGCTTGCTTGATAATAATTAAGCTATTTCTCTGAATTCATGCCTTGGATGCTGGATAGGGAACTAATTTTGCAAGCAAAATCTGTCTTGTTTTTGAAATCAAATTCAAATGGAAGACCCAGTTTTTGAAAGAGAATGCTGGTCTGCTGTTCGCACTGAAAAGAGGCAAAAATATTCAAAAGAGCTACGTGAGTTAACCCTGGCAGCAGATCTTGTCCAGATGTTGTAATCCTTTATACTTTAACTCCTTCTAGGCCGTAGGCTAAGCTGCTTTCTAGTGAAAGCATCCATGTTAAATACGCTCTGTCTGATTTCATTTGCACAGAGCTTTGGCAAACTAGATTTTCTCTGACTCAAATTTTCCGAGCAAGGAGATGGATTCACTGGTTGCAAGACCCTGTCATCACTTAAGATCTGCTCTCCCTATTGGGAAAAGGTGTCTTTTATCTGTTGTGTAAATTTAAGGGTGTAATTTAATTCCCATCTTCCTCATTTATCTGTGAGTTGGGAATAACATTTGCCTACTTCACAGTGATCGTGTGAGGCTCTTCATTAATTAATGTGTAAAAGCTTTGAGATCCTTAGGATGAAAACTGCTTTAAAAGATGCTGTTAATAATAAATATCAAGTAATGCACCTTGGTACCTCTTAGCAATAATTGGTGCTATAATTTCTGCCCAACTCTTCCATGAATTAAAAGGCTTTGAGTGGGACTGGAACCACGAATGGGATTGGGACCAATTAACATGTAATCATATGTCATTTTTTATATCCTTGACTCTCCTGTCATGGGACTCTCGGGAAAATCTCCATGGATTTTAATGGTGCAATGTCAGAATTCAGCCCCAGACATGTTTGTGTGATAATTGCGGGATAGCCTGCGTTCTTCTGGTAACTTGGTTGCTTAGTGATTAAGCTAAAAGCAAAACTATGCTAGTTTAATATTAACGTAAATGCAATTAGCCACTCTTTCTGTGAGTTAAATGTTACACGAAATTTTTCATTATAAGGAAACCACGATTTTTTTTCTTTTGATATTTGAATTTAATTAACTATTTTGTTGAAATGCTCATAGTTTTTGACCTGCTGTCTGCGCTTAACCTCCACTCCTGAGTGTGGAGGCTGGCACTTATGGAAAATCCAATAATCTGCTCAGTCACCCAACTCAAACTTTTATTAGATTTCAAGCATGCAGTATGTACTCTTCTAAATGTGGAGGCTCTGAATATTTAGCCCATGTAAATAAAGAGCTCACATAAAGAAATTACCTGATCTTTCAAAGATATCAACATTATTTCTATGGAAGGGGAAAGCACTGAACCCTGGAATGAATGACCCATGGGATAGAGCCAGGAGAAAGGACCACGTGAATTAAAACCCAATTAATGCATAAGAAAGTCTGTGCCCGGTAAGGTGCAAATTTACAGCAAAGTGTTTCTCTCTTATCAGCAACCCTGGCAAGCCCTCTCATTCATTGCTGAGGATGAATTGCACAGCACAAAGCTCATTGTGAATGTTACTGGTGCCACATGGGGGAGATGTTGAAGAAGAGCTGGATCACTCCACTCCGGCACACTGACTTCCCAGGGCAGAGCAGCCTGAGGTGTTTAGGAGCCTAATTCCTTT
>VYZV01034502.1:250919-283569 GCA_013401275.1 Pandion haliaetus | reverse complement strand
CCTCCCCCCCCCAGATCATAAGCATTTAAATATCCTATATAAAAGGGGGGGTCTGTGGTTAGCCATCTGAAAAATTATCCCTCTTGGCTTGAGAATGCATGCAACATCTTCCAGTTGCTGAAGGTGCTTCTGTAAGCAAGACCATGAGGTAATCAAGAAAGGCAAGATAATGAATGATGCAGTCAGAATGCTGAATCTCTTCATGCTGACGCAGTGCCTTGTTTTAGCAGCATTGCATCTCTTGCACTCCTCTCTGGCAAGCTGTGGTTCGGAAGGGAGGGTTGGAGGAGCAAAGGGAGGCTGGCTGGTGTGCGGAGCACTTAGTAGGATGCCTTGCTGCTGTTTCCTAATATGCAAAATGTAACGGTAGGCCCATACAAGTGGCTTGTGATTTACTCAGGCCCACTGGCCGTCTTCCTTGTTTCTGCTTAAAATAATACTTTTCACGCCGCCTGTGAATTAGTGGTTAATGCTTATTTATGCATGAGAAATCTCCATAGAAATGGCTATAGGGAAAGAGAATATATGTACCATGTGAAAGCCAAAAAAAGTAAGGTTTTCTTTTTGAAATACCTTTTCAATATCCAATTTTTTCTGCAATGGTTTAAAAAGACATTTGCTCTAGGACTCTGGTATATTTTATAATACTCTAGCACCTAGGTTAACAGGTAGAAGCAAGTACATTTGTAAAGGGAGTGAGTTGTGAACACAGGGGTAGGTAGCCTGGGGGAAGTCAAGACACCCTAATTTTTCAGCTTAAAAAAAATAAAAAAGCTGCAAATTCACAGCGCATCCCCCAAAAGCAGGGAGTGCTGCCCCCTTTGAAAATGTGCTTCAGCTGACTTCAGAGGAGCTTCGGCTCCCCTTTCAAGCACAACCTTCCCTTTCTGGCCACATACTGCCAGAGGCTGAAAGAATATAGCAACATTTTTCCTCTCTGTCTTTCTACATAGAGGAATTCAAAATCACCGCATGATGTGTGCCCCAATTAATATTCCCCAATTGTTTCTGTTTCCCTTCCAAATGATGTCAGTCTCCATTATTTTTGGCATAATGGTAGTAAGAGGAATGTCTGTTTTTCTGAAATATTTTATCTCTCATTTTTGCATTCACGATCGTCCTACTCATCTCAGGATTTTTCTTTTTCTTTTTATCCATCTGGTTTTGTCTCACATTGCAAAAGACCTAAAATAAAATAATGAAAACTGTCTTAATCTATTTCTACTCAGTTTGTCCATTATTAATAATGAAGGCAGTGTAATTAGGCTGCAGAATGCAGAGTGAACACAACATTAAGACATCCTTAACTAACATCTGTGGCTGATGCTTGTCTTACATTGGCACAAGCCACCAAGATCTTACATGAAAACAGTATTTGTGTCTAGCATTGCTTTTACAGAATACAGTGGCTTCATTTTTTACTAGCCTCCCATTAAAAGAAAGCATGAAATTCATAGCAATGAATGCTTAGCTCTATTTCAGGCAAATTTAAGGTGCAGATCCTTGTCTCAGTGTTGTTGTTGCTTTGCTGAAAACTTTTTTCTCTTGTGCCCTTGGTCGTTGAGCTGAGGGGATGCGGTGGGCAGAAACTCCTCTCTGAGGCGCTGCTTCTCTTCTGCCACTTGCAGTCCTCTTTCCCATGGCAAACCCCCGCGATCCCCATCCCAGTGCTCAAATACCACTGCCTGCAAGGAGACCAGGAAGCAACAAGGTGCTTTACCACTCTTTCATCAGCATAAGCTGGTGGTTTGATCCTCTGTCTGTGCAGTCCCGAGGAGTGACCTGTGACATGTCAGATCTCTTGAACCAGCAGCATCAAAGGTGTCTCCGATTCGACTTGTTCCCAGGACGGTGGCAGGAGATGTTACTCTTAATGCACGTGTAGTGCTGCAAGGACATCACTGCCACAGAGCTAACCATGTCTGACATGCCCCATCCCTCCCTCTTGGACAGCTTTGAGCTGCTGGCAGGGGACCCAAAAGGGATCTTTTGAAGAAGAGGGACATTCCCCAGGGCAGGTGTGTCAGCCTCAGCATCTTTGGCAAGGGCTGCTATTCCAAAGAACACTGCTTCAGTCGTTCTGAACTATTTCAGAATTTCAGATTAAATGCTTCAAATGGAGGCCCAGCTTGGGCCAAACTTTCAAAACTTGGCTTCTTTGAATTTTCACACTGTAATTCTTTCAGCATGCAAAGTTGCTTTTACACAAATGACATCCGGTCTGAAATGGGAGCTGAAATGTTACTCGGAGATCCTTCCCATGTGGTTAAAAATATAAAGGAAGCAGTTCCCATGATTACAGACTGCTTAAAAAACCCCTATAAATAATGTACTTGAGTTTCTGTTAAAAAGTGATGCTGTAACTCTCATGAATGCATGGAACTGAAGGCGTAATTACAGTTTTTCCACAAGGCCGGTTGCCACTTCCACAGCTGTGACACTGCTGGGGCTGAGGGGGACCAGAGGCTTTTCCAGCTCTGGGCACTCTGCTGCCTGCACGGAGTTTGTCACAGCCCTTTCTTAGTTAATCCTCAAAGGGAAAATGCTACCAGTATCTCCTTCCCTTAATTCTCTGACTTGGCGAAGGGGTACTAGATCAAAATAAGTGTTGCTCTGTAGGCATTTACTTCCACTGGGATTTTTTACTGGGTTCCTTCTCTACCACATCGACATCCTGTTAAAGCTGGTGCAGCAAGAGAAGCCAAATTCTTCCTTATTTCTTGGTGTAAACTTGGAAATAGAGGGGAAGCTTCAAAGCTGCCCATTGCAATCATTAGCCATTGTCCCTGCAGCCAAAGTGCGGACCTGCTCTGCTATCAGTCCCCCATGGATGGTTCCTTGCCAAACCATCTGAAGACTTCGTTATCTTTTATATGGACTTGAGAGGAGGATTAAGCTGTTATTACCCAAACGTGGGTGGAAAAACATCGCAGGTTACTGTCTAGTGCAGTAAAAACAAGTGCACTTTGGTAGCAGGTACTGTAGCTGGGGCTTCATATGTGGGCATATCTGAAATGAAAACTGAGTAAGGGCTTTTTTTTAAAGGGTTTTTAAAAGTGTTTAGAGTGAAAAGTTGCATAGAATAACTACGCACTCCCCGCTCATCTTGTTAACGTAACTCTTCCTGTCATATCCAGAATTATTAGCCAACCTGAATCTTCCTGCCACGCTTACATTCCTCATATGATCAGTGATGACTCTGCACAAACAAGAAAATCAACCAGTCCTACATCTGTATGAATGTATCAGCTCTACTGAAAACACGGAAAAATGCAATGTTTGCAAAAGGGGGAAGGGGAATTGATAGTGCAAGGGATTTTATTGTGGCACATTTGAGAGTAGAGCACACGATGGAGAGTGAATAAAGACCTTATAAAAATACTTGGCAGCAACTTCTCTAAATCTTTCAAGGTATGAATTTCTTATTTTAGTTGATTTACTGGTCTGACAAAGAAGCAATCATCGTTAATCAAAATAACTCACTCCTACTCTGTGTATGAAAGCTGAAGTTAGATGAAGGTCATGGAAAAGAGATGATAAACTAGCCTGGGGTGTTTAGTTGTTGGAGTTTATTAGGAAGCCCATTCTAGATGGGAAACATTTTTGCAAGTGCTGATTATTTTTAAAAAGGATTTTTTAAAAGAGTAAGGTTTGTATCTACAGCAGATTCACAGATGTGATGTTCTTAAGTATGCGTGAAGGCATGATTTCCTGACTGCTTTTAGTAGCAAGAGGTACTGTATTGAAAGCATTTGGTATTCTCCTGGAGGCAGGGAGGGAAGTAAAGATTTGGATAAGATATGCAGGAGGTGAGAAGCGATACAGGTCTGTGGGTGCCAAACCGCATTTTCTGGGTAAACTTCAGGAGACTAAGCCACTGACACTTTGAGAAATTCCTCTCTTGTGCATAATTGAGATTTCTGTCTCATGCCTAAGTCCGTTTCTATTTAGGTAAGTGTCTTTTCTTGTCTTTTGGTGGTGCAATGTCTCATTGCTATGTTCCTCATGCTTGCCCATATAGTGTCCCACCAAGGAGGACGTCGGTAGACACCTTATTCAGCAGTTTGCTGATGGCTGAGCCCCAAATAAGGCAAAGCTGAACAGGCAGAAGCCCAAGAAACCTTCAAAATGCTTATGCTAATGGATCTTAAGTTTCATGTTTTGCCTTGAAACTCACTTCTATAGCTAAAATGTTACCTGCATTCTGTGAAGTAAGAGAACAATATCTAAATTTAACCAAAAGCAATTGCCCGAAAGAGCGAGGACTGCCAGTGCCTGTAGACAATATCAATTAGCATTTTGGTGCCAGAATTATCAATAGCTCTCTTGCTACTAGCATTTATTGTTAAGAAACTAAGTTGAGGACTGTGTATTTCACTTCGATAGCGTAATGTGTGACCTTAACAACAATGAAGGGACACTAATCCCTTAGAAATTTTATTTAAAACTGAATGTTTTGTGATTGAGGTTTATTTTCTATTCCCTGTTCTTCTTGTCCCATGGACACATCTGGTGAGTCTGTACCTTTTCATTTAAAAACTTCCATGAGGTATCTGAAATTTCTAAAGAGTATGCTTACACATTTTTTGTTTGTGTAATCAGTAATACAAACACTCCTGGGGATGGCAAACATTAACAGAAAGCAAACAGAAGATCAGCTCCCAAATACTAGGGACCAGTCCAATATTATGAAAGCTGTAAGTTATAATATAAATAGCATACACCTATGTCAGCTCATGAATTAAATTATATTTCCAAGAGATCTCTTGCAGCAGCCTACTAAAATAATATATTACGTGCTCAGAGGCAGCATTTGACTGATACAATGAAAGGGGGATAATTAAAGGCTTCTCAAATCCCAAACGTGCCAGCAGCTGCGGGTCCATTTGGGAAGCAGCTCTGGGACCCACGTGTGTCCCTTCTGCAAGGATGGAAACCTATTACGTGACACTTGTGGAGAATGTACCTGGAGGGGGAAGAGCTTCTCTGCCCAGGGTAAATATGTAGAAGTAATCCACTGGGAATCATGCAAAAAAAGTGGTAGCAGGTGGCAGCACTTCTTTTCACCCTACAGAATACATATTTAGAGGCAAAATGGAGAGGAGGAGCCAATTAGTGGGATTACTGAGCTTCAAGAGGCAGGTGCTTGCATTCCAGCTAGGAAACTGCTGCTTCCTATTAGATGAAATGCAGGTGCTTTATATACAACAAGGGCTTTGGCCACAAAGTTTGGTTAATTACAGAAGCAGAGGATAAAAAGAGGTAAGACTGGATTGTAGCTTGTTTCTCAATGAACAGAAGACCCATAAGGCAGTGTTAAAACTCAATAAAGCCTGAATTTTCAGAGCTAGGCAATTATGCATGTTCATTGTGAAAGTCATAAAGAGAAGGTGATATGTCCTATGTGGGTTTTTGAATGGTGGGGACTAGGGAGGTGGCGATAGCTTGCGTCTGTATGACATTGCTTTGGGATGTGAGGAATAAAATGGCATAAAGGTTTTGGCTTTGAATGGAATAATAGAACTATGGCCGTACATTCCTATTTAAAATATAGGAAAATGAACAGCTGAGAACAAACCTATAGGTTAGCACCGGAGAAGAGGCTAAAATAGAAATCCTTTTGCTCGTCTGGATGTAGCTTTTGCTCGATCTGAGCTGTGTGTGTCTTTTCCTGGCTGCAAAACAGATGGTCTTTATCGGCAGAGTACTGGGAACGAGAGACTCAGCCAGCACTGGGAGGGCACAGTGCCCATCTCCTGAGGGAAGACCAGATTTTGCAGTATTCACCAGCAACCTGTCCTGGAAAGTGAAGGAGGGACCTTCATGGAGCTACAAAGTGGTGATTAGTTTGTCTTAGTCACCATTTAGAGCCTGGAAGTCTTTGCTGCAGGGAAGAGGTGGAAAGGCAAGCAGGGCTGTACACGGCGCTGGCAGAGTTGAGGGGAAATTTGGGGAAAATAAGGGTCCTGAGTGCTTGGCTCGGCTCCAGCTGTGCGCGCTCCGCAAAGGATGGCAAACCAAGTCAGGGCTAAACAGGATCCGAGTATCCATTTATGATTATTTCAGGAACAATAAAAAGCGAAAGAGGTAAATAACTTTGCTGAGGTGTATTTTGGGGCGTTCAGGCCCTGGTTCTGTTTGGCGAGGCGGCAGTGCTAAACATTTGGGAGTGTCTTTGCTGCCTGAACCGTTTGCTATTGCCTGTGTGCTGCGCTCACCCATCACGTTTGCTGCATCCCACTTTATGGTGTAGTAAAGAAAATCCCTTGGTTCTGCAAAGGATGCTTTCAGCAGGCAAGCTTCTTCCAAGACAGCAAAGCTCTTGAGACCTCGTTAATTGCTGCAAGTGTATCGATAGTATTTTTTCTTGCCAGTTTTAAAACATCGTCACTTGTAACTACGAAAAAGTAGGATTGGTGGTCAAATATGGTTGAAATATAGAAATAGTAGTTTCCTGGCACATCACGGGATAAAAGCTGAAATCAATAATTTTGAAATGATCATAGAATTTGTAAGAGATGTGAGTTGGAATGGTTACCATATGTAGATATCATTATTTTTACAGAAAAAATTTTTGTAGTAGTATTTACATACAAACATGCAGATGTTAAAGACCCTGGTCCCACTTGCTATTCCAGACATTAAAGGCTGACAGAGACAACTCAGTGAGGACAGGTTGTGTTATAAGCTGTACCCAAGCTTGCAAGGAAGAGAGCAGGACTGCGGAAGTACAGGCAAACCTCTGAAGCTTTGGGTGACCTTCTAAAACGGGTGGACTCTTGGCCTCATTATCATCATATAACCACTCAAGTTATTAAGGTGAAGAGAGTGTGGGCACTGAAAAAAGCTGCATTTGTCCAGCTCCTTGGCTTTCTGTGATTGCTGAACGGTGTTTGTAACTGGGAATAAACAGCAAAGTCCCTGAGCGGAAGAACAGATGGGTAAAGAGCTGCATTAGAAAGAAACCTCCTGGATACATCAGGGACAATAATGGAGGTTTTAAACAACACTTTGCTCCGTAGGTGTCACAAAAAAGAGGGCAGCCAGAAGGCAGCCTGATTTCTGGCACAGGCTGGTTGTGAAGCACTTGGTGGTATTACAATGTTCAGCTGCCTCGGGCAAAGGAGGTTAACTGTGAATCCTAGGATAGAAACCTCAGCCTTGTGCTCCTTACAAAAACGAGAGATCCGAGTAATGTGTTTTTAAACAAAATCCCCAAACAAGGGAACAGCTGGAGGTATTTGTGAATGGTCCCAGGCTGAGGAGCTAGCTGGAACTTTTTTTGTGGGTTTCTGAGTCTCTCGTAAGAAACTGAACTGAGAGCTGGATCTGGGATGAAATAGCCCAGAGAACGAGGCGAGCCGTTAAAGAGCTGTAATTATCTTCTGACAAAGCAATTAAAATTTGACAAGCAAAGGCAGTCTTGGGCAGCAGAATGAAGCTTGTGGAGGTGGACAGGGCTCCAAATGTGAGTTTCATAGGGAGTCCAAAATACCATGGGGTGAAAAAGTGCCGAAGGCAGAAACCTGGGTAACATTCAGTGTGAGAGTTACACCCCATGGAGCCACACTTAACTCCTCAAATACCCAGACAAATAAGGAATTGCCTCCTGCCTATGTCTTTCACTAGAGACTTCGTGATTTTCCCTTCTAGGTTCTCCAATGCTCCANGAACACCTTCACTGCCTAGGGCTGATGGCTTTTGAGATTTGAAAGTCTGCAGAGAAAGGCTGTCTGTGTAGTTACTCAGCCAGGTGTGCTGCTGGGTTATTTTAAAGAAATGGCTTTATGTAAATTTCATTATTATGTGAAGGTGGATATTTGGTCTCTTCTACCTGAATTTTGCCATTTGTTACTATTTTAACTAAGCCTTGTTAAAGAAAAATGGCTCTATTTTGCTCTTGTCTCTCAGATGTGACGAGAACAACGCACATGTATGTGCCTGGCTACTTTTTCTCTGTGGCTGAGACCCACCAACCAGATAAGCTATGAAAATAAAAAAAAAAACCCAGCCAGTTAAGGACTGTCACTAAGTCTGTGGCATTGTGTGTGAACTCCACGTTTTCTCACATTTGAGAAAACTGGCACAATAACTTGCAAATCTGGAGGAAATGTACGTGCAGGTTGACTGCACAAATGAATGTAATCATTTGCACAAAATCTGTTTTGCTTCTTCACACTATAATGACACTGATCTGATTATTTTTCTTTGCTTTAACTGACAAAATGTATCTCGTTGGTGTTTGAATAATTAATGTTATAGAATTCAGCTTTGATACAGTGCCATGCCAGGAAATGCTGTGCTATCCAATCTGCTGCAAACCAGCATTTTCTAGTGCATTATTTTTATTCTAATGCTGTAATGTGGAAAGCCCTGCAGTGCATTGGCTAATGTGGCTTCTTCTGTCTCTTCATCGCAGCAGTTGGCTCTTCCCTAACCTGAGAGCTACAAATACCATTAGTTTAAAAGCAATATCAGCCTGAATATCTTCCTGCTTGCAAACTGCAAACTGCGTTTGTCTATTAGATATATCTACAGAGTCTGGTTGTAATTGGGGTGTTTTAAAACCTGCTGGAGCAGCAAAGCCCCACAAGGTGGGAAGTCTGAGGGAACTCATACAAGCTTCGCGCAGTGGGTTTCATGATGCAACTCCCTGGTTAGATTGGAGACTACTCAGATCTCTGTGGGAAAACTCATCACAGCCGCTGCTGTCCCGGTGCTCAGAGGACATATCTGCTATGGGGTAGACTGGTTTACCCGGGAAAAACCTTGGAGGTCACTTTATTACTTCTCTGAATGATCCACGGACCTGCTGACTAAAAGGGAAATCCTTCTTTCATTTTCAAGAAGAGGGAATATTAATAATGACACCGTGCCTGTCTCATTGTTGTGTGGTGATATAGCAAACAGGGAATGTAATGGGTAATATCAAATAATATAACCACAACAATGAAAGAGTATAATCAAAAATATAATCAAACAGCTGATTATACCCTAATAGGGAGCACGTCCCCTCCTTCTCTGTGCAATCTGCAGGAAGGCTACCTGTGGTTCTTGCTAAGCATGCAGCCCCGGAGCCTTTCTGCCAGCGGAGTGGGACAGGGACTTTTGGACTCAGCATCTGCCTTTTGCTGTAAATGGATTGAGAAGGGCTTTTTTAAAAAGTATTTTTTATTTTCCTTTTTTATCCAGCTTCCTCTTGTATGCTGCAACCCTCAATGCTCTTCCCCTTGGTACGATGCTTGACCAAATGTGCATTTTCTGGTAGGGTGGAGCATCAAAGCAAAAGCTGGGAACACTTTTGACTCTTCTTCCCTGCTTTGCTACCATCTTGCAGAAAGGTCTTAGACCAACTGCGTAACCCCTTACCGTCTGTTTTTCCATCTCTAAAGCACAGAAAGATTACTGTTCTTGGCCACACAAGTGTTTGCCTTGGGATGAGTAGGGTGGTTATTTATGCAGCGCTTTCATGATTTTAGGGGCTGCTCTAACCTATCTTTCACTGCTTTAAAACAATAATGGCAGAAGGTAATGGCTTAAATAACTTCACACATCTGGCCAAATATCAGTGAGCATCAAATTGTGCCAGACCCCTCAAAATGCATGGAGGAGAGTACTTCTGTACTGACTAAAAACCTATCATGTTATTCTGTTTATCAGTTCCAAAAAATGCTCACAGGGTGGAGGGAAGGCAGGTGGGTGAAGTTGTACTAAACAATTCCTGGTACGTTTGGAAAGTCTCCTTTTCATCTAGCAGGTGTATTGCTTTGCCTGATAAGCACTGTAGGCAGCCTGACTTGACAGGATAAAATGCAGCAAGTGGCAACATTAATCTTCTTTAGCCAAATGAAGATGATACCTTCCCTGCAGATGTCTGTCTTCACAGATCTGAGAGGCTGTTGCCAGCAGCGGAGATGTTTGCTTCCTGTTGTCCCAACAGCTTCAGTCTGGAGATACAGGTTGGGTACACCTTGGTATCCCAAATTTCTCTGAACTACTTTAATTGCTTCTCAGTGAGTACCCGTGAAAATCACTGCCTCCTTTGCAGCTCTGTTCTTTGGGAATATGGATAAAGAAATAATTGAGTCTGAAGTTCATGGACCTGGTGTCCATTCCCCTGCTGCAGGCAGAAGACACTGTGTGGAGGACAGTGGTGTAACACCAATATGAGAAGAGACAGAAATGAAAGGGGGATGAAAGCTTTTGCAAGGCAAACTGTGGTGTAGGCTCCTGCAAATCTAAGCCTGGCAACGTGGGTGATGGATTTTTTAGTACTGGGACAGTCAAAAATCAAAGGGCTAATTTGACATGTTCATCATCCCCACCCCCACTCCATGTTATTCATTACACTGTGATCAAAACGAGGTGTGCTGTACTGAACAGATTTAGAGTTCAGCTTCTAATTCAAATGTTAAAAAAGCCATAGGACTTCTAATTAGGAAAAGAAAGTTTAATTCTGATAATTAGTCAAAAAGACATGCTTGAATTTCAGTTTTACTTCTTCTTTTAGACAAGAGCAATGAACAGCTCATTATTGAATAAATGGACATACTTGGCTATACTTACTGCGTTGTGCTAACAAGATGCTTTCCCTCCTGCTGAGTGTTGGAGGCTTGTTGGTTCCTTTTCCCCAGCATGTTTATAGAGAGGGTCCTTGGGTGGGTTGGCTTACTGGCAATGCATCAAAGGTTTGCTCTGCTCTGCTGCCGGGACTCAGTAAGGAGGCATGACCCAACCAAAAATGACCTGGGACCAGGTGGTGGAGGCTGCCGTTACCACCTTATGCAAATCCCAATTAGCAAGATTTCCCTAAGACTACTTGTATGAGCGGGACATATCAGTAGAAGTAGCAAACAGCGAAGATAATGGGTTTTATATATAATGGGTATTATTTATATGGTATAATGGGTAAAACTCCTTGTGAGGTTTATTTTCAGAGCCTGTTCATGAGCATGTTGAGAGAACTAATGGGCAATGAGAAAAGAGATTTTTTGCAGTGTTAAAGGACCATCCAAACAGCATCTCTGAAATAAAGAAAGAGGGAAAGGGCACGAAGTGGAGTTTTATTACTGGAAATCTGACGATTTTTGTAATTCCAGGGTAAATGGAGGAAGACATTAAGCAAAAACCTAGAGGGACTTTTGGGGAAAAAAAAACAAAAACCAAAAAAACCCCAAACCAAACCGACTGTGGTTTTTTTAAGGCCATAAAGCAGAGCAAAGCTGGTGATGGCACTCCCAGGCCATGCACCTTCACACTCACAGAACAGCAGGGAACATTGGTGCTAAAAGCCGATATGGGTGGTCCAGTAATGCTCAGAGAAAGGGACATAAAAGCGTACTGTGCTTCTGGGTAATTTTCTGAGCTAAAACTATGGACAAAATAGAGGTAAACTTCCCAACGTCATTGTTAATCACCCAAAGGAGTTGGACAAGCGTGCAACCTGTAGGTACATGTCTGAGGGAGGGTAAGCTGTGAATGCTGATGACTGGCAAGAAATGGGGAATTTCTACTTAAGCCTTTGATGCTGCTTATAATGGGGGATAATTTCTGAGTGGAAAACACATGAAAAGCGTCATTGTTTCTACAGTCCCGCGGTGAACATTGTTCAACTTGAGCTTCTTGGTCTTTTTCTTTCCAGTACTAAAGGGGTCACTGTCATTACACAGCCACCACAGACGGCTTTGCCTCCCATCAGAGCTGGCTAAAGGCTTCTGCTCTTGGCTTCCAGTGATTTCTGCATGCATCTCCCATTTCCTTCTCTTCCATCATTTCATTACTCAAGTAACTCCTACCTGTCTCCTATGGAATAGTTAGGTAGTGAAGCTTTTCTAATTTTTTCCCACTTGGCAGAGGGAAAATAAGTTTTGTTTAGCATGCCAACAGTTAATTTTTAAAGGCATTGTTCAGTAGAGCAACTTAAAGAAAATCTCAAGCAAATGAACTAAATAAGAATGGGATCTTTTTTGTGGGTTTATAGGTGGCAAACTAAAATGTCAGGGGGTCATGTATTCATCTGTCAATGTGTAATGCAATTAGACAAGATAATTGGGCAAAGTAAGTTTTTACTGAGGGCTGAAAAATGTATTAACTTTCCTTCATTAGCTTTGACAGCACTGCACTGTCATCGGGGGTGGGTCTAAGCTGCAAAAATGAGTCTGGATTTAGGATCAAAGCAAGAAATTTTCTAATGGGGAATACATATCCAACCTGCTTTCTGAATGTCCTAGGCTCAGCTTGCAGGAGAAACAGTATCCTATGCTTGCTTTGCTTCACGTGTTGATTGAGGAGGGTTCAATAACAGTAACGGTGGGTGCAGTTGTAAGTATGAGTCCAGTAGTATCTCTTAATTTAATCAACACTTTACAAAAATCCCATTGGAGTGTAAACAGCAAGAATGGATTAGAATTAGGAAACCTGAGCTCTGCTTCTATTTTTTAAGTTTTTTTTTTTTTTCTAAGAAAGATTATGAAAGACATCTAGATGTCTTAAAAAGGGTCACCAGCAACAGGAAGCCATGGACACTGGGGCATGAGTTTGGAGTGCTGCCTTCTGTGTGTTTAACTGTTCCTCCAATTGTTTGTATACCTTGCACATTGTTCATGACTTTATATATGCTATCATTTCCAATAGCTGGCATATTTCATGTATTGAGTCTGAAATATTTATAGTCTATACAGGAGAAAAGCAAAAGTCTGTAACAGGTAGGTTTAGAATGATTAGCACTCAATTAAAAAGCATGCTTCAATACTCGATAAAGTATTGAATGAGGTACTGACAATTTTGTTAAATTAAAGTAAGGCAGCACATGTGATTTAGGCTATCCAAGCTTTCTATTCACCATGTGTATGAAGCCTTGTGGTAGTAATCAGCTGGCTATATTCAGAGGAAATTGTTTCTTTATGGTTTAAAGTGGAAAGACTCTTCTAGATAACCATATATTGCATCCAGCAGGACCCTTCTTTAGTGCATTCAGCATCTGGAGAAGGGAGCAAATAGCAAAAAAATTAAGGGAGAAATTGAAGAGCAATGGCCTTGAACTGATGTAGGGCCCTAATTCAGCAAAGCACTCAAGCGCATGTTTAACTTCTAATCTCTGTCAGGTTTGATGAAGGGGTTGTGAACCCAAAAGCTTTCCTACTTTTTTCCAGTTACACTAGCGGGTGTAATGAAAGATATTAATTCAGGCTAAAACTTTGTTTCTTATGTCAGTAGGCCATTACCTAGATCCGCATTGCTGCTGCCTTGAGCCATGCAACCTGCAGGGACCTTGGTTATTGATGCTTATTGATTATTGATGCCTTCAGTACAGGCTCTTCTCAGACATAATTTGCGGCATCAGGAGTAAGATTGTCTGGGGTCCTTTTTAATGAAGTAACATAAACATATTGTTTTTATGTTACAACTGAAGGTAGAAGAGTTATTTCCCATAGCCATGAGCTCCTGAGTTAATCAAACAACAGTGTGTAGCATTGTAGCAGGTTTGTTACCGCGATTTAAGCACCACACAGGAACAGCCACCAACGAGGGGAGGGATGATCTATTGGTACGAGCCTGAATTCCCTCAAGATTTATCATTTAAGGTAATTACTGCACTATTCCTTCATGTTTCATGTACAGGAAGCTGTCAGATAATTATCAAGTTCAGAGAGAAAAGCACACGAATAGAAAATTTGTGGGGTTTTAAGATGTGTTTAAAGGTGGCTTTTTGTCTGCCGTGCACCATTCTGTTCAGTTAATGGACATGAAGGCAGCCTGCTGCTTCATAAATACAGTCAGAGCCATTTACAGAAACTCAGCTAAGCCAATAAAACAAGCAGAAGGATGGGATGGTATGCCTTCCATGCGCAGAGCTGGGGCTGCCTGGCTACAGGGGATGCCCACGCAGGTGAAGCACCGGAGGGATGGCACCACTGGGGAGAATTAAAATGAAATACAGCCCACAGTCCTGGGGAAACCCCAGTGCTGTATAGTTCAGGTGACAGAGGAGGAGGACCCCAACAGGTGTTTAGCTGGGATTTATAGGCAGCAAGCAAGTTATGCTTGTCCCTGTTGCTCAGCCACGAGCTTTCCCTCTGCTGTAGGACTTTTATTCTCCTCTGTATAGGAAGCCAGGCAGAGCCGATGAGATCTTCCCTTGGATGTCGAGTGTAGGAGGGATGATGAACCCGGCAGGTCCTGAGCAACCTTTGGCTGATGCAACGGCTCTGTCCCGCCTCTGCCAAGGCAGCTTGCTGTCCTCACCGTGCCCCCTTGCATCCTCCATGCCCGCTTACAGATGAAGGCATGCCTGCTGCCAGATGCCCCCTCCTTTAGGAGCAGAGCTCGTTCACCTGCCAGCGATTCCCTTTCTCCGCAGCCTTTGCCAACGTCACATTAGCGCAGGCAGCTCCAGTGATTATCCTGCAAAGTATAAATGCAAATATAAACCACGGGGCTGAAAAATAAGCCTGGCCTTTGCCCCTACTGCAAAGGGCACACGTTGGAGTCCAATCCAGGAAAGCCCATGACTTGGGCATAGCTTTCATGGCATGAGGGCACCAGGGGCATTAACGAAGCATTTGTACTCGATGGATTGGGACCCCCGTCATTATAGATTATGTGTTGGATGATCTTGAGCACCACTGACAACATGCATTTTCAACAGACAGTTATCGTTAGCTGTTTCTGATATCTCCCTGAGGATGCAGGAATTTTTGGAAACCACCGCTTTGGTAAAGCTCTCCAGTAGGAATTGAATGATCATGTACAGTACTGCAGATTCTAGAATGTGAAAGAACTAGGTTAATAAACACCAGCAAGTTACCATAACTCACAAATTAAAGGCCCTAATTTTCACAGTCAGGCTGCAAGATCTAAGTAAGGCTGGTGGTGCGATTCAGTGTTTGGAGAGTAACTGCCTTGTTTAATTAATCAATGGATTTTTCTACCTTCATTTTTAAAAAAGTACTTCCCATAATTTTTCATAGATAAACATGATAAATGGGGCAATGTGAAGGGGACTGTGGGGCGTGAGCAGTGCAGTCCCTCCAGGACTGGCAGCCAAGGCGAGAGCCTGTTTGGGGCCATTCAGTACCGGCAACAGTGTTTTTCCCTACCAAACCTCTGTTTGGGGTCAGAGAGTCACTATACCTAACCCATGCAGCCCTACAAGCAGGAGCTGACTCTCATCCTCATCTGCTGCATATTAGCTAGCATGGATTCATCCCTTCTGCTTGGAGAGCCTGAATAAAAGAGTGTTGGGAACTTGAAGGTCTTTGTTTTCAGCTGGGTGATGGGAGGGTGGCTGAGAGCAGGGCGAGGGGAGCTAACGAAGGAAGATAAAGCAAGACAGAGACCTCTTCCTTGGTATCGTGTCCATCTGCAGGAGAAAGCTCTGATTCCTTGGTGGTTTGCATTTGATTATTACTTCTCACTGGTTATTTCTGGGTAATAGAGGAAGCTTCTGGGTTTATTTTACAACCTTCATCTCTTTAAACAATGTCAAAGACAGCTAATGCCCAAAATAGATGGTTCACTTTTATAAATATGAATATTATTAAGTATAATTGGTACATCACTGTTATTTTAGCAGCATGTGCCTCAGGCTAGGCACCTCTGATGTATCTGCAGGCTGTTGCGTTAAGTCTGGCAGAAGGATTAAACAACCCTCAAGTCACTCTTTGTTTCCCAGGAAATGAGCAGCTAATTGCAAAGCCCACACCTCGTGAGGCTTTTGGGTGCTCCTGTTTGGCCAGGTTATTGGGATATTCTTGTTACACCACAGGCTTCTCCTGGTGAGAGCAAAAAAAGCAAAGAAAGGGGTTTATTTATGAAAATTCATGTCAGATGCTTAGAGCAGCTTCCACCCTGGGAAACTAAGTCTTTGCATCTCGGCACCTTCAGGTACTAGCACTCATTAGATCGCAACATGCCACGAAACTGCTCTTTGCACGCTTTAAATAATCCAGCTCCTGCCCGGGAGAGCAGAGCTGTGCCCACATGTGCTCACTCCTCACCGGCTGCAGGTGGTGTGGGCAGGGCAGCCGGTACCTGAACCCATGCAGCCATAAAAGACATGTGGCTGTCAGAGTATGGGAGAGGATGCCTTTAGTGATACTATTCTCCCATAAGAGACATAGGATATAGAGGCCGTGCAAATGGACTCTGACACTCCTGTATAGCTCTCATGAATCACAAAAATCTCCAGAAGAGCTTTTATTTCCTCATTATCAGCTCTTCTAATCACCTCTCCTACTAGAAAATCACCTGGGAGAAAGAAACAATGCCAGTGCTACAGAAAGCTCACCTGAGTTGGCTGGTTAGATTAGAGAGCTGCTTCAATTCGGGAGGTAGATACCATCTCCCTTATGTTTGTGCAGTAATCTCCACAATAAACCTTTTTTCTTTTTTTAGCCTTCAGGTAGTCAAATATCAACTGTTAAGTAAAAACCAAGTATTTTGAGTGTGGCCCCTATGTGTGTGTTGTCTACCCATTAAAATCAAGTAGTTGATTAGCTCCTCATAGCAGGGTTAGGCTAAGGCAGCCCCTTTTTCTGGTGTTTCATGCTGTGCTCAACCTGCCCTTGGTCACAGTGCTGCACACAAAAATCATCCTGGTATCTGCTGTGCTGGAGCAAACAAGAGCCCTGCAAAGGGACAAAAAAGCCCAGCATTGCCTTTTTATTCAGCTAAAGACCCATGTGAGTGATAAGCGTGATGAGAAGCATTAGCTGCGAGGACCCTGCTCGGGCAGCATCTGCTTGAGGGGCTCCTCTGCCTGGCCCGGTGGGACTGGTGCGTGGCTGGTTCGTTGTGGGGGGCAAGGTTCCTCTCCTGCTGTCCTCGGCCAATTTTGCTCATAAACCCAGTTTCGGAGTGGTTTCCTGCTTTGCTGCTTTTCTCCATTTGGCTGGGCATATGCTGTGAGAGCTGGGGGATTCGTTGCACAGGGTTTCTGTGTAATGGGAGCCACTCAGGCCCTCGTTTTTACTGAAGGAGCTAAATATCTTGCATCAGATTTTTGAGCACCCACTGCTCCAGATGAAATCAGTGGGGAGCTGCATGCACTTCAAGTTTCAGAGCCCATTTAGCTGTGATTTGCATCTAGTATCTAGGGCAAACTCTGGGAAGTGTCTTATTTCATCCAGGCTTGCCGACGTCTGTGATTTTATCAGAAAGTCTCATGGTATTTGGTGTGTTTTTTTCTTAACTGTTCCAGCTTTGACTGTCAATTGATCATGTCAGAACTGAATCATTCAGTTAAAAATAAAAGCCCGTGTCCCCTGAAACGTTGAATAGCAGTCAGGAAAACATAGAAGCTGCAAGAAAAAGAGAAAACAAATTGCAAGAAACTAGAACTTTCTATTGTGGACATCTTGCAAGGGATCCCCTGCTCAAAAAGCAGAGGTTTTTGGGAGGTGTGCGTTTGGTAATGGTGCAGGAGAGCAAGCAACGCAGGGTAGTGGAGGGGTTTCTGGATGTGTAATTTGGAAAGGCAGGCTGCCCAGCTCTGCCTGGTTTTATCACAGGTAAATGATAAAAACATTGAGTTTATAAAAGGTAAATGGTGTTTTACCAAAGCAGGGAGACAGTGGGAGAGCAACTCCAGTTGCGCAGCCCATAGCAAATGGGGGAAGAGCTCTCCTGGTCCAGCCCTACTGGGTGATGCTTCTTCCACATGTGGAGTGTTTGTGTGCATTGTTCCTTTGGCAAGTCCCTGTAGCCAAAGCCTTAAAATGAAGAAATATAGAACATCTGAACGAGCTTAAGTATTTTTCACTTCAGGCACAGAGTGGCCACCCCGGGCTGGGACTTGCTGCGAAGGCACACAGGACAGGCTGGGTGTGAGCAAGAGGGATGCTCTTTTTGAGCTGTGTGTTTTCTCCCGTCAGAGGGGATAACTGAACGAAGGGGGCTCTGAGCCATTTGGTGCAGGGAGCGGGAGCTGAGGCTGCGGTCAGGCTCAGTGTGGCACCCGAGGCACGTCCTGATCGGCCGCCGTCTGAGCAGTGCATCGTTCGTTTTGCATACTTGCCAGCCCAATGTGCAGAATTGAGATGTGTGCTTTGGCCGAGGTATCACTGTAGGCATTAATCTTGCATGAAGCTCTTGAGGCTGCTGTACCTGCAGCTCCCCCAGCTCTGTTTGTGAGAACTGGACAGCTGATAAATGTTCGACCAAAACTACATTTCCCATTTTTAGTTTTTTTTCTTTCTCTCTCTGCCCACCCAGCATCATTTCTCACATCCCCAGATGGATGGAAGGGAAAAGGCAGCTCCTTGGCCATGGCTCTTTGATCCCCTGCACTGGGCTGCAGCCCACACTGGGTCCCTGCACATTAGTGCCATGCATTTGACAGCGTGCAAGGAGGAAAATTTCCTTTAAATGCAGAGAGTCAGGGAGGTTTCCCACATGGATGGCTGTCCTTTTGTCCACAGCCATGGCTGCTGTTTCGGGCAGATGGTTCTAATTACAGATGTGTAATTGCAGTGCTGCGCTCGGCCATCCCAATGTGGGACCACTGCAGGGAGGGCCTTTCCTCAGAGAAACGCCAGCCTTGGGCTTCCAGCGCCAGAGTGAATAGTTAGGAACATTTCTTCTTCCCTCCCTCTCTGCCCTGGCATTCCCCAGGCTCCACAAATCCTAACTTTCATGCACCCAGGGAGGCAGAGACATTGTTATCTCGGGCCTATAAGCCAAGGAAAGACATACGAGGACAAAAGAGCAGCTTGTTTTGTTGGGGTTTTTTTGTTTTGTTTTGCCTCCCTAACGTCATAATTCTTAAGTTACTAAGTCATTCTCTAATTCCAGCCTGCTTTAGGATATCTTTTGCCAGCCATGGATGCCCTGTGGAATTGCCCTTTCTCCTCCATTGTATTCGCCTGCTTTCTTGCAGATAATAGTGAATACAACATCTTGCATCCCAGCACTTCTTGGAAAAAACACTGTGTGTGGTAGCCATGCTGTCTGACAAGGGGACACCCAGATGGCATGAGGGAAAATGTCCCATCCAAGCCTGTAAGGAGTAGAATAGGTGCAATAAAATCTTTTTTGTTGCTATTGCAGTTGCACAGGTCCCCGGTGTGCAGCCACTCCTCAGCATAACGTCGCAAACTTCACGGGAGCAGAAATAAAGGGGAAATTTTCACTTCCCATCAAAGCAGGTATAGCTAAGCAAGGCAGCTTTAGCTGCCTGAGACTGAACCCTGCAAACTGGGTGAATGAACTGGAGAGCTGCAAGGTTTCCATAAGGACTGGCTGAGCTCTGCCTTTGAATTGCTGCCTGCGTTACTTGTGGCTCTGGAAGTGCAGTTGGTTGCAACAGGAGAATTTATCATTCTGGCACCTCCTAACCCAGTGTGCCCAGGCACAGGGGGTGATGTGCCATGATTTAATCAAAGCAGAGGCCAGCAACCAGGAGCTGTAATAGTACTGGAGGTATGTGTGAGTGTGTGGTGCGGTATTCTCATCCCCTATTTAATTACAGACTTCTCAACCTCAATGTTTTTTTAGTGTAGCTTTCAGTGTGGACTGGATTTTATCACCTCTTATTTAATTACTTTGTAGATTCTGTGTAATTTACAAACAAAAATTTAGTAAGGGAATACAACACAACAGAAGGGCATGTACTTAAAAATAATCTAAACTATTTGGGAGGTAAATGAGAATTTTCTGTTATAACAAGAATGAGATGTGGTTAGTGCCCCTCACAGATACCAGTCATGTAATTCACTTGCAGATGTTGAAGCCTTTGAGAAGATAAATTGACATTTTTTAAAAGGGAGGAGGTTGGCCACAGGGCTCGGTGCTAGCTCATCACCAGCGAAGACAGGCAGGGATAGCCCCAGAGATCACAGCTTGTCGAAAAAATTTCTCAAAGCCTGTTTAGATGGTGGCGAGGGAAAGTTCGTGCTCAAAGAGATGTCAGTTTTGTAGAAACATTGCAGGATGAGACCTGGATGCCATAGGATCCTGCAGCAATGGGGGCACCTACACCCGGATTCCTCTGTGCTTCTGGATGGTGGATGAGGCACCCCACTGGGCTTCACGCAATGCTTGGGGTGGAAAAGTCCAGATTGCAGATTCAAGGCTGTAGGGACTGGAAGCTCATTAGGTAAATGCAGAACCATAACTCAGAAAATTAACTGGCTTCGTTGCTTGGGCCGTTCTTCAAAGCTCATTTTGAAAAACAAAGTTTCTGCTGGACTCTGCACTTTTAAAATAGTAGGTGAATTATGCTTTGGTCCCCTCCTTCTTGCCCTTCATCCCCCTAAACTGAGAAGTTGTTTTCCAAACCTCATCTAGACACAAATCTAAGCAACTGTGGTAGAGAAGAGACTTATGCTGGCACAGTTTTAATTAGCAAGCTGCCAAGTGCCCGTCGCCCCTAACTCGCACTGAAGTGCATTGAGGTGGATGACAGGATGCTCACTGACTTCAGGGGCTTTGCACCAACTCTGCACTCCATGTCCATGCATGTTCATGCAGTGCATGACCACCCATGTGGATAAGCAGGGCTGGGTATTGCCTGTTAGCTTGCGTATGGTGGTCCAGCTCTGTTGATTGAATTCAAGATTGTATGTCTGTAGCCATAGCAAATCAGAGCCATGCTACTTAACCCCAGGGCAGATTTTGCCAGCAGCAGGGATGTTATTTCTCATAAGATGCTCTGATATGTTTGGTTTTGTACTGGCTATCTTCATCTACAGCCTTGCTCAGCTCTGCTGCTATAGGCATTTCATCTTCCTGGTCAGAAGATGACCACGGTGAACTACAAATGCTGCATTTGTTTCAAATTGCATTGATCCCTGGGCAGGCTTTATTCGGTCCTCGATGGCTGCAAGGAATGGTAAGTGACAGGCACCAGGGCTCTGTTTTCCTCCTTTTATGATCGTATATTCCAGAATCAGTGATTATAAGTCATTAAAAGCAACAGATTTCTTATTAATGAATGCTTTGTGCCAGCACTCGGGGCTTTGCAGTCACATTTCCAGTGCTAATTTGGCTATGAAGCTCTCCAGAAGAAAGCCATCTCCATGCACTTTTCTGACGTTTGCCACTTGCCCGCTGCTGTAAGGACTCACTTGTGGCACAGTGAGAACTCTGGAAAGTGTTTAATTTAGAAACAGTTCTCTCTAACTTTATATAGCTGTTTATTTCTTGTCCTTTGTTTATTTTCTTTCCTAATGGAGCTAGCACAGAAGGAGACTTTATTTTTTTTCCCCTAAGGCTTTTCATCTACTTTTAATGCCTCTGGTGTACCTGGGCTCACGCTCTGCCTGCGAGTTTCAGATGTGTTTGTGTGAGGAAGGGGTTCCCTTGACAATTTTCTTCTCTAAGGAAAGCGCCGTTTGGGTGGGGAAGTGCAAATAAGTATGGGTCAGAGGCAGGACGACTGGGAGATATGAAGAGGTTGCAGGAATAATTTGCTTAATAAGATGTGTCTTCCTACCTACAAGTAGTTAATGTTATGCTTAGTCCCTGAACCATGAAAGGTTATAAATTACTTGTTTATCTACTTCATTTCTGGAAGTTTTCATTCTCTGCATGACATTCAGATCCCTTTTTCTTAATCCTTCTGCTTTTGTGCACTTAAAATCATGTGGCAATGGTTCTAATGAATAATTTTTATAAGTAAATTCCGGATTCCAGGGGCCTATTTTTCCCCACAGTATCTATTTTGGAGCTTCTTTTCTTTATTTCGGATAGTATGTTTAATAAATTATATTTTCATTTTTCTCGTAAAATGCTGTTAAAACTTGGGGGGGGGGCATTTAAAGGGTCACAGGGAGAAGACTCTTGCCAGGGTGCATCCCAGCCGTGAAGGGCTCAGATAAAAGCCTAAGGCTGGGTAATCCCAATGTACGAATCCTACCCACACCAGGCTTTGGAGGGCTTTGTGCATTCCCATGCCACTTTATTTTTTTCCAGCGAGGACTTTTCCACAGTGTCTTAGTATCAAAGTGGGCAAAGAGAAGAAATAAAAAGGAGGAGGCTGGAGGACTATGTAAAATTCAGAGAGAGATGAGCAGAGGAGGAGGACAACGAACATGTGCCCCAAGGCAAGGGAAAAGGCTCCAAGGAGGGGAGAGGACACAGGGATGTTTTAGCACTTCTTTCCTCTTCAAAACCTTATTTCTCAAAACCCACCTGGCAAGTTTAGCAGTTTCACTTGGGACTGAATACTCTGGTTGAAGGGGAAAAAAAAAAAAAAAAAGCATAAAGCTCTGCAAGACAAGTGCCAAGATTGGCACCGGGGCTTGCAAGTCTGTTGGTCAGTCCACGTCTGGTGAAGTCAAGGTTAGAAAAAACAAGAAGAGGCTATCATGAATTGATTAAATACTGCAAAATCACCTCAAAGTTATTCTAATATTTTAATAGAAATATTTTAAATTTTTAAAGCTCACCTAAACATCATTATGAATGTATAACCCATACAATTATAAGCTAATGTGGGCAAAAGGTATGAAACAGGTGGTTTAATAAAATCAGGTAAATTTTTTCAGTGCTCAGTTATAACAAACAGGTCATGCAAAAAGAGCCCCATATTTCCTAACTCTAAAACTAATGAGACATACCAAAATAACCTATTCACCATCAAACTGAAAACAGAAAAGTAGGTAAAATTTCTAATAGAATATTCCATTTTTCCCCAGGTCACCCTACTTTGTCCTTGCCTACATCACCAGAATCAAACCACCTGTATTTTCCTGGTTTAAGAGGTTACATAAAAATTTACTAAATACATTGTATTGCCAAAACATTTCTAAGCAAAGTTTATTTGTGCGCATTCTGTTGTTAATTCCTCTTGTAAATATTGTGTGAAGTGTTTGTTGTTTTTTAAAGTATGAGCAGCTGTAGTGGTCTGGGAGACAGCTCTAATGAACAGATGTGTATGTCAGGAAAAAACCCATTATCTTGCTTTTGTTCACCAAAACTTGTTAATTTGGGGTATTTGCATTTCAAGCTGCAATTTTGTTATATTCCAAAGGTGTAATGGTGGCCTTCAGGAGGAGAGACTGTTTTTTTGCCTTTACCTTTCCCTCTCCCTTATTTACCTATCTGTAAAATAGAAACATGTGAATTATCTGCTCCAACCGAGTTTCCTAATGTTTCCTCATGGTCTGCAAGAAGCTCACATAAAATACACTGCAAAAAAATTGGCTGTAATTCAGTGGAAAATGATGTGTAGCTAATGCATACAGAGTTTCCAAAACCCTAAACAGTTTACATTAGCATAACTTATATAAGGAAATATAATAAGAAAAGAATTTGGCATCCCTGAACTCCTCTCTTCACATCTTTATTTGGCTGTGGTCTAATTCTCACCTTACCGAAATAACAGAAACTTTTCTAGGGCTTCAGCAGGGGTAGGCTTAGATCTTATTGTTTTGGTGGTCACAGCCATTGCTGTTGTCCAGATGTGTCGAGGCTCAGGGAGAGCTGCAACATGCAGAAGCAGCTACTGAATTCCTTTGTCCTCCCAGAGATGGTTTGCTTTCCCAGTCTACTCCCCTGATTAAAATAAATCCAACACATTGTTCAGTGTCTCATGCATTGTTGTTTTTTGGTTTGGTTTTTTTTTTTTATGCTGAATTTTTTCCCGCAAGAAGAAAAGGAAAAGATTTAAATCAGTTTGGCATTGTTTGGGTGATTTTTCTCTCTAAGCCACCAGCAAAAGCTGGAAATCTACTAAAAAAGCAGCATGCAAGTGGTGTTAGTCACCGAGGTTTTAAACTATGTTCCTACTGAGAAACTTAGTGTTGGAGGTGTTAATGTCATTGGATGGAAATCAGGGCGCTCAGCCTGGGAATGGCCTGTTGATGCATTCCTAACGAGACATTATGAAAAAGAAAATCAAAGCATCTTCCTGATAATCCAGAAAAATCTCCTGCAGATCGCTCTGTACCACCATTGTGTGGAAATCCTACTGAGCACCATGGACCTGTAGAAGTCAAAACCAGGGGATTTTTACTCCTTTCCTTAGATTGTTCTTCTTGAAGCTAAAATATACATACATACATACATATATATATATATGGTTATAAGTATAGAAGTTTATATACATATATATTTAAAAAATAAATGTGTGTGTCACTTTGGGGGTGTATTTCCCCAGCCCCCACCTGAATTTCACTTGATTTCATTCCTTTGTTTCTATTAATTTCCTCCATGTCTTTGGCACTGGCATGTTTTCAGCACGTTCAGCCTTGTATGTCATCTCACTGTGCTGCACGTAATATGGATCCTTTTTAACCTTTGTTGTAATTGAGTGTTCCAGTAACAGGTTGTTTGGGCTGCTTTTCTCCACCACGAGGTGAAGGTGAGATCATTCTAGGGTCATTTAAGAACAGGGTGATATCCTCCCTGATTTGCAATGGGAACCTGTTATTATGCAGCTTGAAAACCTACTGGCAGTTTATGCACATACCTCATGCTGCAAACTCATATCTTATTTATTGTCCACCATTTAAATTAAGTCACATTTACTGTGGCTGCAAGGCATCTTTTCCCCCTTGAATCGCTGTTTCCAATTATTTTCCCCCAGATGTCATTAGTTTGTATTTGCCAGGTTGCATCTCATTTTGTTTTCTGTCTTTTTGCTTAATAACAAAAAACATAAGGGGTCACTTTGAGGCAGTGGAACTAATGGGCAATCATGAATGTTAGGGAAGCTTGAAAAATTATTAAGGTGATGAAATCTTTCTCATGCTACATGCTAATGAAAACTCAGCATGTGGCTGTTTCTGAGATAATCCTATTGCTAGACTGATTGAAATATCACTGTGCTTTCTTCTAAATATACATATTCTAAATACATATACATTTAGCTTCCTGTGAAACTGGAGTTCCTTATTCTGCTTTTCATGAACTCTCATATGAAATATATTAGATGGATGTTTGTAAAATCTTATAAAGCTGCTGTTGCTTGACATTTTATGCATTTTATAGAGTGATAATCTTGAGTAGCCAGCTGAGCATGCAGACGCTCAGTATGTTGTACCTCCTGCCTACAGCCAGTTAATGCCTCCCTTGCAGGTCAGTGGCTATAATGCAAGACAGGGACTTAGTAGCCTGCTGGTCTACAAGAAGCTAAGTACAAAGGATTTTTAAACAAATCTTGGAAAATGGTCATATTCACGGCTGTATTAAAAAGCAAAATATTTCCCTACTTTCCCTCTTGCCAGGACATACTGGCAATGCAAGCACAGCTTTACTGGGATGGCATAGGGAGGTAACGTTTGCCGCGTGAGCCTGAGCTACCACTTAGCACAGATTGCAGCAATCACTGCATGTTGCAGATACTAAATGTAATCGGGGTTGTTTTATGGCAGTTAGGTGGTTAACAGGTTATCGCTTCCGTGGTCCTCAGCAAGCTGTCATGAGGTGGCAAGCGGTCAGGCTCTTCAAACGCAGCGAACCTTGACTCATGGGATTGCCACGGGTTCCTCGTGTGCAGGGGAGTATGAAATAAAAAACAAGAGAAGAGCTTTTCCCTGCATGACCCCTTCACTGTGCTTTGGGTGACTTTTATTCACTCCATGGGCTGAGTAAAGTCCCAGTCTGGGCTTGGGCTGAAATAAACATCTGTAGCTGAATAACTGCACTAGTACAGTGAACACATAATAAAAGTGCAGACTGTGTGTGCTGGGACTTTCTTTTTTGATTCAGTACAAGCAAAATTCTCTCCCCAGAATGAATGGCAGCTATTCATGTCAATGCGAGGAGGGAGAAGGAGTCAGGACAATTTTACTAACCTTTAGTAAGGCTCTCAATCTATTTATAAATTGCCATCTATGTGTGGCTACGCATTCAGCTAAAGACAGATGGCAATAGTTTAGTTCAAATGCTCTTTTTTCTTTAATGCACTAAACCCATTATGGACTTTGTTGTGGTTTTTACTTCAGTTAGATGCCAATGCTTAATGTTGCTGCAGCTTGGTCCATCGTTACCCCAGGGATGACTGCAGGACTTGGGAATGCCTTCCTCACCAGCCCAGCACACGTGAATCTCTCCTCCTTTTCTGCCTCCTGAAAAGCCCTTGTTGTCACATCTGTTCTGAGATCCCCCTTCCCTCACTAACCCTTCCACCTGTGTCGTTGTCCATCAGCTTCACCTTTCCAGAGATGGATCACCCTCCCTTATCTACTGACTTCAAGTTACATTTGAGGGGCATCAGCACCCGTAAGGATGAAGCCTGTGGGATTAGCTCCTCTGAGAGCTGCATCACTGCAGGAGGAGATGGTGGGCAGCCTCCTATGTCGCTCTCTTACCAGCTTCAGGGAACTGGTCATTGGAAATAGTCTCTGTTAGTCAGTCCTAGCAGATAATTCCTGCTTACTCCCCCGAGATGAGGTTCCTTGATGCTGCTCTGACTCCCTGCCAGGCTAACGGACATCTTTCACTATTTTGCTTTTATGAAATAAAAGCTGTGGCTACTTGGATGTGTGTATTTCCCTGTGTTTTTTCCAGCGGCATGGCTGCAAGGCTGTGCTCCTTGCTGCACACTGGGCAGGCAGCCTGCTGGCAACTGGCCTGAGCACCCACTGCATTCACCTGCCAAAGGGCTGAAGTTTATGTGATTAACAAGGGTAACTGGGATTTCCAAGCGGCTTTAACATTCTAAACAATCTATAATATAATATAAAAAATTAATCATAACATGTCAGAATGTGTCAGTTCAAAATATCCCAATAATATCCCTATTTTCTCCAGGTGAAGCTGTTGGATGGAGGTAGTGTGGCAGTGCAGAATGGTAATGGTCACCATGGCTGGGGTGAGAGGTGATGCTTTAGGAGGGAGCCATTAGTGTGTTTTGTTGACATTGAGGAAAATCTTTAATTCTAGACTTTATATAAATAGTTGCTGGGGTTTTTTGGTAATATATTGAGTTGTATTCTCAGAAATCATCAGGTGAAATCTCTGGCCTGTGCTCTGTCTCAGGCATTCATAATGATCAAGTTTGGCCCTCAAAGCTGCAAAACTGCTGATCACGTGCGTTCCTGTATTGCAGTTTACTGGATCCAAAGGTCCCAATTGTATACTTATTTTTCTTCTTTTTTCATGTATATCCACGTTCTTTATGGTGCAGAAGATGAGACTTGTACATCTACTGATTAATCCCGTACACTAAAACCTTCCTCTGATGAAAAGAAAGGCCACCACTGTCTGTTGTACTTTCAATAGACCCTTCTTGGGTCTTTTTGTACCAGGCTGTAGTTTGGCATATTATGGAGAAGTTTGTAAGGAGGACAAGTTTCTGCTTAGCTGTTGAGATAATTTTTTCTGGAATTACATTCCAGGAGGCTTTTCCTGATATTTTACATCACATGAAGCTAACCTCTTTGGCTTTGTGGCATATGTGTCTTACAAACATGCTCTCTTCATAAAAGCTTTGGAAATTCTCTGAAGCCTGAGACTGCAAGAGCTGCAGCAAGGACCAAATTCATGCTATGTTGTCATAACAACAAACAATGATTTGAAATGCAGATTTTTCATCTTTACTCTTTAGTTGTGATTGAAAGCTCTGGAAAATGGGGGATTTGCTGTACTGAGATTGTGCCTATTAGAATAAGAATGTGATAACCGAAGTTGGTAGGATGCCCAAGGGCTAAAAAGTATGATTTATGAAGCATCAAAACCAAGAATTATATCTGTTTATAGGGTGGCCTATCCAGCTATTTCAGTTCAGCCTGTAAGACTGGTGTCACCTGCTGGGGAAGCTCTGGGATCTCTGGAACAAACTGCTTTACCACAGATAAAGCCCGAACTTCTGACCCTCTGATAAACCCATGGAAATTACAGAGTCTTTGGTGTTTGTTTCAAAACAGGTGTTTCATCCCTTTGAGCAGATTAATTGAGTTTGCTGTGTTATTTGCAAACAGCTTTTACTGCTAAAAAAAAAACGGTTTTCTTTTTCCAAGGAAGGAGTCGTGTTATTCCCCCACATGTGTCACTTCATTAGTCACGGTGCTGGTGTCACCCTGCTTTTGTGCCGGTACCAGAGAGCCGGCTTGGCTCCCTGCTCAGCTCATCGCAGTTGAACCCGTGCAAAGCCCCCACTCAGATATTTGCCACATCTCCTCCGTGAATGCCCACCTGGAGCCTTGCCCCTTCTCTCCTGCCATTGCAAACTTACAGGGTGCTCGCAAGCAAACCCTCCCTGGGGAAAAAAAAAAGCATTTTTTTTTTACTGCGGTTCAGCACACGTGTGGCTTAGTCACCAGGTCCTCCAGGAGAAATCCCCATTGCCATGGGGCGTCCTGGGCTGCCATCCCCACCGCTCCTCCTCACTCAGGTGGTTGGGCCACCGCAGCACAGCAAACACCGCTTCAAGGAACTCATTTTCTGGTGCTTTCTCTTTTGAGCCTGCAGGTCTCTTAACAAGCACCAGGAGTTGGAGAATTGCATTTGAACTCAACAGCCAATTTTCAGGAGCGATGTCTCGCTTTGCTTTTTCCACCTCTCAGCTCACTTTGCGAGTACCGAGGTGAGCAAAGTGCCAAGCTAAATGCAAAGGGAGAGAAGGGTCAGTGGAGCAGGGGTATTTTAGGGAACATTTCTGCAATGCCGAAGTGCTGGTTTTGAAAACAAAGTCTAATGCAGAAAACCTGCGCTGCAAGACAGCATGAGTTTGCACAAGGATGCTCAAAACTGCATCCCGGCTTGCTCAGCTGGCTCCCTTAATAAACCTGTCACGCCAGAGCAGAGAGCTGCGGGGGGTGGCTTTTACAGCATGGAAAGTAACCTGCACTGGCACTGAGATGTTAATGCTGGGCCCTTGGGATCAGAAAAAAACCCCCAAAGATCTTCACCCCATGAACTGGCTGGTAAACCACGGGAGAACAGTAGAAGTTTTTTCTTCTCTAGTTATCCAAGCATAATACACAGGTCCGCCTGGTTATTTTGCTTTGCCAAGCAGCCCTTCTTCCAGAAGGGGATGAATCACTTTTTCCTAAATTATCCCAGTTTTGTATGTTTCTTTCCACCTTGTGATACAGGATGCCGTACCCCAGCCACAGTGGTGCCTGGGGAGGGAGGGGTGAATGTACAGCCCGGTGCTCGGCCACGGCCTCCACTTTAATATTTTATTTTCAGATAATAGAAAATCACATTCTGCATGTGATCTCCAGTCTGTTTTCTCTACCCTTTCTGGCTTGATTCATGCTCCCTTTGTTACTCTTCATGTTTCATGATGCCTCAAATGTCAGAAACCTTCTTATTTCCCTTGATAGGTTTTGTGATTTCCTTAGTCATCCATATCTGTCCTAGCTCTTTTCTTGTACTAATATTTCTGAGAAGCCAACTCATTTCCTGAGCTTTAGACAAGGGCTGTTTCTTTTCCTTTTTTCTTTCTAATCTTAATTTCCTTTTTCTGTCCCTGTCCATCCTCTTTCCATTCCCTCATTTATGCTTTTCCTGTTACACCAGCACTTTTTTCAGTTTGCCTGGGTAAAATCTAGCAATTTTGATTTTTATAAAAGAATAATCATAAATAAAGTGCATATGCTTGGTACGTCAACACAGGCAAGATTTGTTCTGAGCAGTATAAATATTCTTGAGATCTGAGAGCCCTTGAAATGAATCTTTCACCCTTTGGAAAAAATGTGCTTGATCGCATTTGTTCGTGCTTTGCAGAGCACTGGGCCAAGCAGGAAGAGCACATCAGTAGCCTGCAGTTATTTTCAGACATATACGGCCAGCATCACCTATAGAAACAGCTGTTAGACAGAAAAAAGATAGGGGAAGAAACGGAAGCAAGTTTCAGCTCCAATTATTTCTGGTGACAGGTGCAATCTCCAAAGCTGCAGAGATTTCTGCTTGCTTCAGATAACTCCCTCTGCTTTGGATGTCTGTCTCTGAACCTCTTTCAGCGTTACTTTGCTGGAGAGCGGTGGGATGGTCTGGTGGCCCTGGCCAGCTGGCCAAGGTGTGGTGTCCAGAGCTGCCATGGGTGCTGGGGGACCTGCAGCCAGCCCCCTGCTTCCCCTGCAATGCTCCACACTTGATTTGCACCCTAAGAATGTGACCGGTTAACTTCTGCCTCACCTTATTCAATAATAATTCTGGAATAAATGACTTATTTAATAATTTGCTGTTTAGGACAACTCACTGCTATGGCTGCTGTGGCAAGGGCAATGGCTTCATTAAGAGATTTTATATGCTAAATTATACTCTGTATTTTATTCCTTGTGGCAGAATTTATTCCTTCCTCCCTTCCCTGCATGCTCACAGTTGCAGCCTCTCTCTTGCCCATCTTTCTTAGCAAATACCAAGGCAACACATTCTTAATATTTCAGCAACATCTATTTCCTGTCAGCAATCTGATCCCACCATATTTCCAGAGGCCCCTTGAGTCTCTTTCAATGATCCTTTTTTGTATTCCACAATTGGAAAAAAAAAAGAAAGAAAAAAAATAGATATTTGTATTTGTCTTAACCTCTAAGGCAATTTCCATTTTCTTTCTCATGCTGCTCACCTCCACCCCATGCACACACACTCCCTTCACCCTGAGACCTTTGCTTCTGCCTCGGATGGGTCAGGAGCTTCTTCCTCCTCTTGATTATTTCTGCACCTCCCTGTTCAAGCACCCTGCACCATTACACATTTATTTATCACTGGGTAACTCCAGGGCATGCAACTATTTTCTTTGCACTGTTTTTGACCCTTCTGTGGCCTCATTTGTTTTCCGTCAGTAACTTCAGTTTAAGGCTCTTGCTGTATATTGCCCATCAGGAGCAAATTGGCCACCTTGACTAATGAGAGTGGCGTTTGGTTTGCTTTACACAAGCTAATGATCAGGTCAGAGTTCCGTGAGTATGTGCAATTGTGTGTTAACTAATGTACATCAATGACAGGTGGATATTTCAGACACGGGCACTGAAATGGATATGGATGGATAAGGTTGATCAGCCACAGAAAAACTTAGCTGATTTAAAGTTATAAAACACCTGAGATGCACTTATTCAGCAGGCTGCATTTACAGGCAGGTCCCCATCGGGCCATAAATTTGTATTCATAAACCAAAATGTCTCCTCCTACTAGTGAATAAGACATGTGAACTTCTGCAGTCCTTCTCCGAAGGCTTAAACAGTGCATGGCATAGAGGGTGCCCTCTGCAATTTTACTCCATCTGTGTTAGGAAAATGGGCATATTTTTCAATGGAATAAATCAACATAAAATCCTCTCACAGATGACAACAGGTTGAGATGTTTTTATTCCTGTTAGTAGATCAAAGTAAATGGTAGACTTCCCATTAAGGCTTTCTTTAAACTGAATACGTGTGTTAAAACCCTAACTGTTTTGTTTACAAGTAGGTTGCTAACACATCGTAAACCACATTCCTCTTAATCCAGATATGATCAGAGAGACAGGGCTTTTATGACCGCCTAAGTGCTCCTCCAGCATTTCACCTACCAGGATCAGATCAACCAGTGGCAGGAAAGCTGCTGCATTGTCATCAGACCTGTTAGCAAAAGTTGAGGGAATCTGCAAAATCCCTGCAACGCTGGGATCAGTTATTTTTCTCTTCCTTTTTAATAATGTAATTGTTTCATGCCTGACTGTGTGGATGATAACAATAATTACAGCATTTTTAAGGCCGCCTTGGATAGCGAAATCACTTTAGAAATAAGGGAAGTGGGTTTATTCTCTCTTTAAGCATGGGGAAAATGAGGAGTGGCTCAGCTGGCTTGGGTCATCCCAGCTCGAAGGGGTTGCAGGAGCAGGTCTGGTGAGGAGCTCAGCACCTGCATGCCAGTAATGGGGCACAGCGCCTCCTGTAGAACAGCAAATGCTCTCCAAAGCCGGTAAAACTTTCTCAGAAAAAGACCAGACAAGCCCCTGTGACTCATGGCAGTGACTCGAGTATGACCTAAAGCCCAAAAGGTCTTTGTAAAGGCCAGAGAATTAGGTTTTTGTCTGGGATTTTTTATAAGAGTTTGAGTGCTTTCCTCCCACTACAGCTCAACAAGTTCTCAATCATAAGAGAGGTGAAACCTGATCACCTGCAGCTCCTTGAGTGCCTGTTTTCACGTAGGTTGGGTGCTGCTGGGCGGAGGGGAGCAGTTGCCTTGAAACACTGTTCTTGTTCCGGTGGGGACCTTGAAATCATGGAATAAACCTCCCCTGAAGTTTCCTGACCAACTTTACAGGCAGGAAAAGTTCATCTACTCTAACAAGCTGTCGTGGTTTCAGTTTCAGCCCAGCCAGTAACAAAGCACCACAAAGCCCCTCTCTCACCACCCCTGCCCCTGGCCACGTTGGGTTGAGGAGAAAATACAAAGGCAGGCTCGTGGGTCGAGACAAGGACTGGGAGGGATCACTCCCCACTTATGGTCACGGGCAAAAGACAGTCTCAACTTGGGGAAGAAATAAAATCAATTTAATTTACTACAAATCAAATCAAAACTAAGGATATTAGGAAGGAAAACCAAACATCAGAACACCTCCCCCCACCCCTCCCACCTTCCCGGCTCAGCTCCATTCCCGGTTCTCGCTACCTCCTCCCCCCGGCGGCGCAGGGGCACAGGGGATGGGGGCTGAGGTCAGCTTGCCACACATCGTCTCTGCCGCTCCTTTCCTCAGGGGGAAGATTCCTCACTTGTCCCCTGCTCCACCATGGGGTCCCTCCCATGGGAGACAGTCCTTCACCAACTTCTCCAACGT
>VYZV01034502.1:216672-250780 GCA_013401275.1 Pandion haliaetus | reverse complement strand
TCACTGATGGGGTCGGCCCGGGCCAGAGGCGGGTCCGACTTGGAGCCAGGGGAGCTTCTAGCAGCTTCTTGCAGGAGCCACCTCCCCTGCCCCCTTCCCTACTACCAAAGAAAACCGCACCACACAAACCCATAACGCAAGCTCTAGATAAAGATTCAAATTGTTTTGGTGCTTTGTCAGGGTGAATCTATGGCTCCTGGGTTTCATCTGTTTCTACTCAAGATACTTCGTATTTTGAAAAAGCTGGAAAGGAGAGGGGTTGTAGGACAAGAACAAGGAGCTGTGGGGCAACTAGGTCATACAAAGGACCTTGTGATGGAGACTGAAGTCTGGAAGACTTCAAAGCAGTTTGTTATTAAGGATAAAAACCATGCATTGTTATTTGACTTGAACATACAGCCTTGTAGCTGTCAGGATCTAATTCCCTTAACATTCGTTCCTGGGGTAACAGGTAGGTGTTGGCTGGAGCCGTGCATTAGGAGGGGAATAGTTATTCCTCACATGAATGTACTGTATGGGCAGCAGGAGTTCAAGAAATAGTGCTTGAAAAAACAGCTGTTTCCTGATACGTTCCAGGAATGTATCTGAATCTTGGTGCTTTGTCCTCAAAACAGAATTTGCACTTGACTTACTGCCTGGGATGTGTTTGATCACAGCTTGAAGTGCAACATGGCATGTGGCAGCCATTCCCAGCAGCAAGGGAGCCCAAAGCTGTTTTTCTTTATCTAGCTCTGTGTTAATAGTCTCTTTCAGCATTTTGCCCTTTTCTGTGTAATCAAGCAACCTCTCTAGAGCTTCCTGAAAGTTTGTGGAAGCATCCAGGTTGGTAGCTATTAAAACTGGTTGCTTTTTTTTAATCTGAAGCAGCAGAATTGTGCATTTCCTCATGCCAACTGAGTGAGGTGTTTGGACAGGCAACCTGCCACAGAGAGAGAAAGCAGCTGGCCCAGAACCCGTTGAGTCCTTCATGTTTTCCCTTGAAGTGGAGTGCTGTGGAGAGCTATCCACTGGGATCACAGACTGGCTTTCCATGTCTGAAACAGCCATGGATAATCCCGGCTGGATCAAAAACCATGGCCAGTGTGGCAGTTCTTCCAGATGCTGGGTGCTGCCACAGCTAATCTGCTTTTGTGCAATACCTGCCCTTTTAACTCCTTGCTGTGTGCTACATACTAAATATGAGGCATTGCATTGGCCAAAGAGGACACACTGTGTTTCCTGATCCATTTCCAGTAGCATTAGAAATCACTAAGAGCCACTTCACAGGGAGTCGTGATGAGAATTTTTAATCCCCCCTCTTTGCAGCACAAGATATTTTTGGTCTGTATGGCTCTATTATGATGCTAAGTAGTCTAAAAATGGTGCTTTTTTTCTGCTTTCGTCACTTTACATCAACTACAGAGTGTCATCGCTTTGCTAGCAGATCGTGAATGGGGTATGAAAGTCCTGATGTCATGTGCAACAGCAGAATGCTCTGCAGTTTTCTGGGCTTCGAGGAGTAGCTCTGGCAGCGCTGATAGGTCTTGGGTTTACGCAATTCAAATAATTTGTTCATCTTCTTATTCTTCCGTGAATATTTCCAGCCAGCCAGGGAGAAAAAAAACTATTTTTAGGCTCTCTGTCTGTCGCAGGTGTAGCTGAGCTACTAATAGGAAATTCTTTGCAAGGAACTTGGTTTGCATGAAGTTGGGTGAGCTGTGGGCAGCACACGGTGCTCACACCACTTACTTGCACGTTTCTGTCCGGCAGCCTGTGACACTGAGTTTGGAGGAGACAAGTGTTGATTTGTCTATCAGTAATTTTGCCAGCATCACAGTTACTTTTAATCAACTATGTAAAGACTTCATGTCTGGTGCCAAACTGCTGCTGCAGATTGAACGAGCAATTTGCTGCTTTTCATCATGCCTGAATCTATTGCACGATGACACAATGTTGTCTGAAGCGTGACAGCAGAGCCACGCTGCGTGGCTGCAGGTCCTGAGGCTGTTAGGCACGTCCCTATACCCACTTACATTTCTGCACTAGCACAGGGTTATGCAAATCTTTGGTGAAGGTCAGGTTGCTGCTGGAGCTGAAGTTCATGCAGGCAGTCTGGAGACAGCAAAGGACAGAGTGCAACTTCTCCTTTGATTTCCATTTGGCTCATCATGAAGATGGTCGGCCAGGAAATATAAAAGCCAGGAATAAGATGGTTTTACCCATCCCTATCACATGCATGCTCACAGCAAGGATGCATTTGGGATTGCACCCTCCAGTGCACATGGATTTCAGCACTGAGGAGTCTGCTTGGCCTCATAGAGCACCCCCAACCCAGCAGCTGTTCAGCTCCACCAGCCACCGAGGAATCGTTGCAAAACAAGGTGCAGAAGCTTCCTCTCCTTCCATGTTGCTGCACGCATTCTGCTTTCTCTGCAGGGTACAGAAAACGAGAAGCTGATCTATGTGCCCCTAAATCCCCACTGCCCGCAGAGCTGCTGCTGGCAAAACCACTGGGCCAGTGAATATGTTTTGTTCTAACTTGATGGGCTTTTTTATTATTGTTATTGTTATAACAACCCTTAATCATCTGGCAGTCTTTAGCTCTCCTCAAGGGGGAGAACAAAAGATGTGCAAAGGGACTCCTAATGGGAAAATGTAAGTCAGTTTGACACTGAATTCCCCCTGCTCCTGGAAGTTCCTGTAGCAAAATACGTTGCCAGAGCTGAAGCAAGAAAACTGCCTTACTGTTGTTGCTGGAGTGTTTTTAATCTGCCTTGCCATCAGAGCAATGATGCACAGCTCCATTAAAAAGCCAAGCCTGAACCCCAAACTGGGGTCTCACTCCAATCCCCAGCTTGGAAAATATTGGCATCAGTGACGTGCCTGATGTTCTAGCTAATAATGCATCATCTTGAGATTGTAAAACCTAGAACCCACATCTATTACTTGTAGGCTTGTATTCAGGCTACCTAAGCAATTTCCATCAAGGCCTTAATGGTAATTTTCTTAAGGTCCACTTAGCCAGAAGGTGAGATCTCTTTTCGGCTGGAAACTATGGGTATGTGCTGCAGCTGCTCCCTGGGAGATGGGTAAAAAAAGGCTTTTCTATAGAAGTAGAGGATGCAGCATGTATTTGGGACTATGCTGTAAGCCAGGCAACACTTACTGAAGGTCCAGACCCAACTCTGGTATTTAAATAGCTCATACTCCATCTTAAGGTATGTTGGAATTATCTTTACACTTTTGAGGACCAGCCCTAGTTTTTCATTTTGGAGTGGCTATGTTAAGCAAAATGACTGCAGTTTTTCTGCAGCTGAAAAGCTTAATTTCTTTCAATGAAACAAAAAATGAAGTCCTGTTTCTCTGATCCGGGGCTATTTGGCAGTGTGCTGGATATCACTCTATTCACAGGAGACGTTATTACCAGAAATACAAGCAGGTTATTATTACTTATGCTTAGCCTGGGTTGTGATGGGTCTCTCCAGGATCCACTTCTATTCACTGTTTATTTTCATTAGTGGTTTGGATTATGTAACAGATGATAGAGTTAAAAAAATTGCAGATGGTAGGGGGTGGAAGAGGTTACAAGCATTCTGGAAGGCAGGATTGCGACTCAGATTGACCTTGGCTCATTGCATTGCTGCTCTGCACAAGATGAAATTCAGTATGAAAGTTAGCAAAGCCTTTCTCTTAGTAGGGCAAAATCAACTCTGCAAAATGGGGAATAGTGACCTTGGCAGAAGCGTGTGCTAAAAGTATTTGGGGTCCATCACGGATCACAGTAAAAACATGGCTCAGCAATGCAATGCTGTTGCTAGGAGAAAAAGCAAATACCATTTTCGGATGGCAAGAGGAGCGTTGTATGGAAAGTCATTTCTCCATTTGATTCGTCACGGGATACATCAAGGCCAGGTTTGGGCAGAAATCCTGTGCCTGTTGGGTTAGCGGGACCCAGGGATGTGCTATCTATGGATGCTGTAGGGTCTCCGAATGGGTTTGTTGAGGCTGGTCTGGGGGTGCATCCCCCAGCTCCGGCGCAGGAGGTGGGACTGGGTAGACTCCTGAGACCTCCCTGCTCCGGCATTCATGATTACCTGCTCCTGGTGTCACCGTGCCACCAAGACACCCAGCTCACAGATCAGCAAGAAACACATTTGTGCTGTTAGTATTTACAGCCTTGTGTCTAGATAAAAGCAGGTATTTATATACTTGCAGTAAACTAAGATCTTTATCTGTGCAACTGCTGCTGGTTGCCAATGAAGAAAGGTTTGGCATTTTCAAGCCTTTAAATGTTTTATTTAGAAAATAAACCTGAATGTCTTTGAAACTCTTTTTGTCTGAGGTAAACAAAGTCCTAAATTGCTCCAGAGTGTTTGAGTTTTGCTGCCCTAAGAAAAAACATCTTTAAGGTAAACCAGTTTGAGCTTGGCTTTGGCAAAGCTAAGCCCTGGCTTTTTTTCCCCACTATCAAAATCAGAACCAGCTTGCATTCGTTAGTGATAAAATCAAAACTTCCCCCAAATTTCTGCAGAGATGGATAGCCTGGTCAGGTCCCCTACGTTTTTATTAAACTCAGACTCAAGTAATGTAGGTTTTTCAAAACCATATCTCTCTTAGTCCTTGGCCTAATGCTTGCACCTTCCTTGGACATCCTGGCTACATCACTCAGATACGTGGTGTGAAAGTTTGTCCTGCTTGTGCTAAGACTGAGCACACAGGCAGAGCTAAGTAGATCTCAGCTGGTGGTTTCAGGTCATGGCTGTGGTCCCCTGGGAGCCTTGGAGCTCCTTTGCGGGGTCTTTATGACTTGAATAAGAAGGATGCAATGCAAAATTGTGAAGGTCCACAAGCTGAAAAATGGCTGCAAGCTTTTGTTTTATACTCTAGATATATATATTCAGGTTTATTTATTTATTTATTTATTTAACAGCATTGCTGGCATATGAAGACAGTATTTTCATGAGGTGGGCAGCGGGCTAGTGCTTCTCTCAGAGTAAGACAGCTTTTAATGTGTTTCTTAGCTTTAGCCTGTTAGAGGAGGTCTCATTTAATCATGGCAGGACTGACCCTATTATTACCAAAGTCCATCTTTGTTAGGTTTCCACTGGAATAAAATAGTATCTGACCCCATAACAGATTCCCTTTCAATGAACTACTGGCAAAGATCCTTGTGAAGGCTTTCTTTCGAATAAATTGTTGGCAGAGCTCTGGGTAATGAGATTTCCATTGAATAAGCTGTTAGCAGAGCATCTTTTAACTCAATTCAGATAGTTAGAGAGGAGCCCTGGGAGCCGGGAGTCTCCAGTTTGGTCTCTGGCGGTATCACTGGGCGAGCAGCTGGAGGTCTGTCCTCGCTGTGTCTGCAGGATGGGCATACCCTCACCTCCACACCTAAGCTCAGGTGGGGCTTAGCAATTCCCCCAAAGTCATCAAAATATTTTATCGGGTGCGATGCTCTGACTATTGAGGACAAGCATTTCTGTCCCTATGAGCTGAATGATGGTTCCAGGTTTACTGTTTGATATTGGAAGTGGGGTGACCTTGAGTATAAACTTTTTGGGTAACATCTCTATGTAACTTCTTTAAAACTTCCCTTTCCTATATTTCTGGAGATACACAGTCTTATTCCCTCACTTATGTTGTTTCTGAAAGGTGGTAGCAAGTGTCCAGGCATGGCAAGCAAAATGTACCTCTTTCTCCTCCCAAATGTCTCTTGCCTGTTACTCCAGCTTTCCATCTGAGCTTGGGATTATGAGTGGTTGGCTTTCATGCTACAAATCTTTATAATGGGATTAAGCGGATAAGGACATGTAGAAAATGATTAGTGCTCTCCTGGGAGCCATTAATGGTTTTTAAAGGCCCTCAAAGAAGTAACATCTACTGAGTTATGTTGCGCAGGAAGAAACTTGCACTTCCTTTAACACTAATTTTAGAGACGCTGTGGCTCTTTGAGTAATAAGCATTGATTCCTCAGGGATCTGCTGAGAATTGTCAAGCATATAGATTTGATCAGAAGTGGGATTCTGGTTGTAGTGCGGATAATACATAGAAAATCACACATTTCATTAACTGTTTTTTTGGATGAAGGTAGGCAGGCAAGACAAAAACTCTCTATTCCCCTTCCTTCTGATCCTATGCTGCCCTCTGCTCTGCAGGACCAAAAGCAGCATCTTCCGGACAATAAATTTTTGTGAGAAAATACCCTCAAATTCCCTTAGGTGAGGTCCCAAGCACCTCTCCAGCCATGCCGAGACAACCCGTGAGGGCTGCGTTGGGGCATTTGCACTCCAGAGCATCGTCTGATGCCAAGGTTTGCAGCAGGTTCAGGGCTCCCCAGTGCACACAAATACACACAGGAGTGCAACGGGGAGAAAGAGCTCCTCCACAAAGACTTTCTTTGCCATCTCAAACACCGCAGTGATGAGCTCTTTCTCCGAAGGCACCAGCCATCCTGGCCTGCTGTAGATAAGAGCTGCAGGATTACTTCCCCCAAAGGGAAACCCTCCTCTTGCTCTGAGGTTTTGGTGTTTCATGCCAGCTGCTCTGTGAGCAGCGAGATCTGCATGCAATCCTGTTTGTGTCGCAGCCAACTGGCATCCTACTCAGATTTAGTATATTCGTGGAGCATGTCAGAAACCTGTGTCTTGTTGAGTTATTACCGTGCTGGCTGGGAATTACTGCTGCAATCAGCCAGAGGGACAGGGACCCCCTCTTGCTCCCCATCCTGACAACTTCAGCAGGCTCAGTGTTGTGTGTGTTTTGAATAGGGGTACTATGTGGAGCTACTGTCGTCTTCTGAAGGGAAGTCTGATTATTCCAATTGCATTTGGATATCATAATGGATTACACTTTTTAAACAAAGCAAGTCTGCTTTATGGTGAAGGGTGGAAGCATAGGTAAATAAACACACACATAACATTGTGAAGAATGAACCAGTTTAAAAATCTGAAAAGTTCCCTTATTGGCAACACTAAATTCAAGTGCAAGGCATGAGGAGAGCAAAGGTGGCTAATGATGAACAGATAACAAGAAGTATCATCCCTCCAGGCTGGGTCCCTGATGCTGAAAGTAGCAGATCCTTGGGGAAATTCTGGGCTGCAGGATAACATGGCTAGCAGCCAAAGTAGCCTTTGCTTCTTCAGATGCTTCCTAATTAAGTTCTGGCTATTAATCCATCTTCCTGGGCTAAAGTTCTTCTATGAAATAACAAATTAATGTGAATCATCTTGAGGTAGAGGCATGAGGTTGGTTTGATTTGAAATCGGGTATCATCCAGCCCATTTAAAGTGGAAATGGGCTGGTTTGTGTCTGTGGCATAGTGAAGGCTTTGGATCTTTTTTTAATTGATCCTAAAGCTGTATGGGTTGCCCTATTCTCAAATGCACTGATTAAGGGTGATTATAGAATTAGCTGAAAAAAAAAAAAATACAGTGGGATGTCATTGCCATGCAGAGATATTCTTTTGTTCCTCTGTTCCAGGCTCTAATCCTCAGAATGACTCATCCCCTTTAATATTTTTCATAAAGCTACAGACATGGCATTGTTATTTACCCAGATAAAACTGTTCATGGCAGCAGCGTTTTGCTGCTCACCTGCCCTGCACTCCTTTTGAGCACGGCAGAGAAGGGCATCCTTCTCCATCCATCAGCTGTCTCCTCCTTTGGTGAACTTTGGGCTGAGCTTTTTGGGATTGAATCATCATGGCAAAGCTGGTGGATTTTCAAGCTCATGCTTGAAATTAAAGACATGCTGGAGCTGAGGACCTTGAGGATGGGGGAGATGACAAGTGTAACCGCTGGCCTGTCCACGCAAAACACAAGGTCATCCACTTATTATCAAAGGATCTAAAAAGCTCATGGGGAAAATGAGGGTTGAATTCAGGCCATAACCTCAAAGTCTTTGGGCACCCCTGCTCTAAACCCCTCCTTTGAAGGGCCTTAGAAATTACAAGGATTTTTAATAAATGGGGATCTGTTTAGCCCTGAGGGTTGGTGGGGTTAGTGTGACCTTGCTGAGACGTGAACTTGCTGTTCGTGGGAGCATGCATCTTGAACCCCAGCATGGTCAGGGTGCTTTTTTCTCCTGTAGGCATGCCGAGTCTTGGCCACTGGGATGCTGCTAATTCCTTTTGTCCGCTGGGCTCTTCACGATCCATTAGATTATAAAATGTCTGGTGCCAAGTCTATCATCTCCTTTGGTCTACACAGTGTGGCAGGAACTGGATCTTGGAGGTGCTTCCTAGGCACAACCATAATAAACATGATTAACGTGTGAGGCTATAATGTGATTTCTGTTTCATTTGTGAGTGAATGAGGTGGTTAGGAAGGAGTGACTCAAATATCACATAGCTTCATGACAAGCCTGAATGCCAGGGTGCTCTCTCCTCTGTACCGCCCACCCCTGCAGTGCTGGTGGCTGCAGCACTGCAGCACACAGCTCGTGTCGACGTTCCCATCCTCAGTTCCCCTGTATCCTACTGCATGAAAAAAACACCTCACCACATTTTAGGACAATCTGTCGGAGTGCAGTTTTCTCTAAACACCTAATTTTCTACCAGGCCAATTGCACCTATTTTCTAATATGCAGCTGTGACACTGTAATGACTTGTAAAGCACCATTCTGGGTGCCCTCCTATCTACATGAGACCAGTCATGGCATCTAACCACTCTGCTGTGCTTCATCCTTCCCTGACCTAAACCACTCACAACATCCTACCTTTATCAGGCAAGAGAACCTCACAGCAACTTGGTCTTTAAGTCGGACAGCTGTAGTCCATTCGGAACTGCCCGAAAGCTGAGCTCTGCCTTCCAGAGTAGCTGATCCTTCTGGTCGGTCATTTTTATTAGGCTGAGATTTGACTTGGGAGACTCATGAGCACAAAGATGGACTTTTTTTCCCTGGGTTGAAAGTGCGGATGGAATTTAAAACAGGTGAGGAAGGAAGCTATAAAAGATCTCGCTGTTATTCACCTTTATGAGGCAACATGCGTCATGTAAAAGGGAGAGGAGGAAAATGCATCACTGGTAATTGAGACAAGCTGCATAGAGGGAGAAACCCACAGAGGCCAATAGAGATTCACATGCTCACCTGGATTCAAAAAGCACATAAAAAAAACACCAGCAGAGGAACAAAATTAAAAACAGTAAAATGGAGGGGAGGGATTTACACGCAAGCAAGCATGATGTCTGGTACGTTTAACAGCAGCTTCGTGGAGTAGTTCATGGATCTCATGGACACCAGTGACTGTCCTGTCTGTGCTACAGAAGGTAGCCTTGTAGCTTCACCAAGTGGAGTTACTAAGGAAATCACAACAATTAATTACAGAAGAGCTGGCTCTGAAAATCCTACTTTTGCTTCCTTACCCCTCCAGTTCAGCCTCTAGAAGAAGAGGGAACAAGTGTGCTCACACTGGGGTAATCTACTCTTTCCAGGCTTGGGTGCCCACTTGCAAAGCCCCCCATTTCTCTTTTTTTTTTTTGGATAGGAGTGAACACTTGTGGCTCAAGCCAGATGAGAGCAAGGTGTTAATGCACTGCCTGTGTGCAAAGCGCTTCTGCATGTGCTGGGTGTGCAACCAAGGAGGAAGCTGGAAAGCCGTTTTGTTTCCACCTCCTCCTGTTCTCCCCTTCCCTAATTGAAATCTTCTGCTGAAGGAGATGAGGAGGCAGTTTGGGGGAGGTGGGGAGAGATGGTTTTTAATAACATGACTATTGGAGGCTTCATGTGTTCTGCCTAATCCTTTGTTTGCCCTTGTTCTGTATCAACTCGGTGCACATAAGCTATCAGTTTAATTAACGGGAAATAGTGTGAACAAGGAGCAGCCATACAAAGTGCTGCCAGGTCTTCCCCCCTCTCTCTGATCAGATCACTCCCGACTGTCTCTCCAGGCTGGAGCTACATTTTGAACTTTGGAGAAGGTATGGGGAGACAAGATAAAATGTAGGGCTGCTATTTGATGTTGCTTTTAGTTTCCAGTGCAAAGCTGTTCTGACTGGAAAGCTGTAACTTGGGCATGGTTGGGTATCCCGGTGGTGCGGCATGTGTGGATGTTCACGACCATTCCCTTCTGCAGGAATTTTATTTTGCAGGATATACCCCAGGACTACATTGCTATAATAAAGGCAATGGTATCCGGGAGCCAAGTGAGGTATGGGAGCAGTTCAGAATTTCTCTTTATGGAGCCCTGATTTTGGAGTGGAGGGGAAAAACAGGAGAAGGGGGAGATTAATCTACACAAAGTGCACTGCCCCTAATGCCACCTTGATGGGTAAGTAACAGATAGGGGTATTTGATACAGTTTTCCTGAGAAAAGGAACTTCCAAAGTCTACTTTGTGGTGTTTGGTTTCAATAATCGTTCTTTAGCCTACATCCAGAGCGTCCACCACCATAATATCTCATCCGCTTTAGCCAAAGGTATGAGTCAGCTCATCAAAGTGCAGCCTTTAACTAGGCCATTGCAGCAAGTGGGTTTTTTCTCAGCATTGCCTTCCAGTAAAGCTGTTTTCTCTTGGTGTGGGTTTGTGATTCCTTCTGTCCTTGTAGTAGGCAATAACCTAGGTCAAAAGTCATTGCCTTTTTCCTCATGATGAACGACCCGCTTTCTCCCCAGAAAATTACTTGTAAATCTCTTCTAAGTCAAGTTTTCTCTTTTTAATTGTTCCTATAATTTAAGATTGCCTTGTAATGAAACTTTTTAGGACTTCAGTTCATAATAATCTTTTTTTAAAAAACATACAAAACCCCTCCTATGCTGTGTAACTGCTATGGCCTAATTGCGTCTTAGCACTTATTGACTCTGTGGACCTTGGGAGACTTAATCTAATGGGTCAGAACAAAGCTCAAAAAATGTCCCTAAAGGTGTGTGTGTGCGCACGCTAGATCTCACCTCTGGTGTTGTTACTGTTCTCCCAAATAAATAATTTGGCCAATTACATGTTTCTAGGTCTGCACTGCACTTGCACAGAAAGCACGTGTGAAGATTGCCGATTACAGGAGGCTCACACAGTTGAAGAAGAGTTTTCCTCACGAAAATCCCACTCTTGTTCAGAAACTGTTAAAATGCCACTAAAGACAGCAGACTATTAGCGCTCTGACTCCCAAGTTGTTTGGGTGTAGCAGGAGTAATTCCAGGTTGCCAGCAGAAGTTTGCAATTTCTTCTCAGTTTCGAGGCTAACTTTCAGCATCTCTTTGTTTCGAGCAGCACGACTTTCCTCTCTGAGTAATAAGAGATGATCTACTGGATGTCATATCTAAGCCTCAATGAGATCTGAGGTGACCCTTCAATCAATTAAATATTTTTCAAGAGCACAGAGCTATATGCAAAACTGAATAACCAAAACAACCGCGGGTTTGCTTCTTGCAAGCTGTTCATTCCCAGAACGTCAGTCCCCCAGCAAAATTATTTCCACTATGTGGTAATAAGCTTAGCTGCTGCTTAGATGTCTAAGTATGTTAATGAATGATATTAAAGGTGATCCACCCTGGGGTGGATATCCCTCTTGGAGGCACCCAGGAATGACATAGCTTCAGCATCTGGCCATTGGTTTTTGGTATCTCCTTTTTCCTGTGGAAGTCCTTATATTCCAGTCACTTCTTAGTCTTGGCATAAACTGAACAGACTAGATAATTTATGTCTGGGTGACTCTTGAGTAAGATTTGCAGGATTAGGCCTCAAATATCCTCTCTCTTCCTTTCCAATATATCTGTACTGGGACAATATGTGCACGCGATATTCTGGGTGGGTTAACAGGGTGGCAAATTAAAATAAAGGAATCAATGTACTGTATACATGTCAAAGGATCACCCTTTTCCTCTGTGTGCTTGTACATACAGATTAGGTGTGTTACAATAAATCAATATATTCAATTCCTACGGAGTTGCTGGAGGTACCCGAGGACTGCAGGGATAGAGCAGAGGTTTTATCGCTCTTTCATCAGTAAACATTGCAAATGATCGATTAGACAGTGAAATGTTCAGGACAGCTTTTGATTATCAGGTCTTCAGCTTCTTAAGCCTCTCTGAACTGCACTGAGGCTGCCAGGGGCACTCCACCCAGGAGCATCTCTTATCAGCATCTCAGGACCGAGGGTTTTTATCCCTCTTACAAAATGGCTCATCCCTTGAGCATTGTCTGCACCGAGGGTGCAGTGTTTCTCTCATTCCATCGAATCTCAGGCATGCTGCAATTATTGAAATGAAACAACTTTAAAATATCTCAGCAAACAGCACTGATTTGGAATTAATCACAATTTTAATTTGACAGAAAGCGATCCCGCTCCACTCGCTGTGATTTCTCCTCTCCCCACCCACGCATGGAGCCTGCTGCAGGGTATCTGAGGGAAATGAGACATACAGCCTGTCCTGCCTGGTAAAAGCCTATTTAAGTGATCAGCCATAGGCTTGGTTGGAATATTAGGCAGAAAAACAGGTTTTCAAGAAAACGAGATTGCCCCCAGCACTGGTAAATCCATTCAAAGATTCAAGGAAGTTGGATGGATATGGTGACATTTGGGAGGCAATAGGTATTTTTCTTTCTTAATAATTTGTATACTGAGAGACTATAAATTAAATAGTTTTTAAACACAGGACCAGATCCTGCTCTTGTCCTCATTTCGTACCTGTTTCAGTCTCACTTATTTCACAGGTTTTAATACTGGGAGGGAAAGCTTGGATGTAATTTCTGAAATAACATTAAAATCCAAGCATCTTCCTTGGTATTTGGTAGGGTCCGTGCACATGGGAAGTGACCGGCTCTGCTCCATCAAAAACCTGATATTTTAGTGGGGGGGCAGGGAAGCAAATCAATGTTTTACCCAGGCCAGGCAGTGACAAGGACAATGCTTTTGGCCTCAGACATCTCTCTGAAAGGATCCCCCATGCCGGCGCTGCATTTAAAACGCTCGTGATAGATATCTATCCAGGCTGGCTGGTTTAACAAAACACTGATTTCTCTGAATGGAGCAAGATGGGAGATCTGTGCAATGTGTGGTTTTAGTAAATTAAGTGTTACAAATGCTGCCACCACCCATCCCCCCTCGCATATGTTCCCACTTTCCCCAGTATTAAAAAACAAATAGTCTGCAAAGCAAAACTGTCTCGAATCTCATTGCTTCATCTGCGGCTTTACAAACAAGGAGAAATCTTATGGGTTGTATATACCAGCTGTATATTGCCGGTCCTGATTGTACAGAATAGGACCATAATAAAGAGATTATGCATGTTCATGCCTAGTCCTTGCTAGATTAGCTTTTAAATATTTCTGTTTTCCAAGAGGAAGAAACAAATAAATGAAGTGCTCTTCCCTGGGGCTGCAACAACTGTTGGGAGGATTTTGATTACTGTTGGCTGTGTTGCTGGAGAAGATGTCTGTGATTAAATATTTGGTGTGGGGCTTGAAGAGACCAACCCCAGCAGTGGCAGAGGACACAGCGGTGGTGTCCTTGCAGCCCTCAGGCGGTAGTGGAAGGTGAGTCTGGGAAATGCAGGATATTTGCATTCCTTTCACCCAATACTTTCTCCAGAATTGGGAGTAAAGGAAGATTTTTCCAATGGTGCCAAGCCAGGACTCATGCAGGGAGGAGAGCAACCAGTGCATAGGTGCCAGGAGCAGAGCAAAGGAGCAGGGACTGACCTCTTTGGGTATCAGGCTGGATGCAGAAGGAGGTGTAAAAGGCAGCCCAGCATTGAAGTCTTGCATAGGGGAAAAAGTAGTTGCACTCAGTAGTTGTACCCCTGTCTTGCCCTCCATTACCCTCTTGTAAATCAGGAGGAGCTTTGCTGGCTTCAGCAAAGAGCAGACTTGGCATCCCCAATGCTTCAAGGGAGGATTGATGCTTGAACAAAACTGGCGGAGCACATGGCCTGATTTTTTGGGAAGTGCTAAAGGTAGCTCTGGCTTCAACCAAAATCCATGGGAGCTGCAGGTGTTTGCATCACCAGGTCTGACAAAGTAAGAAATACAGCCTCCCCGTGCTGCCTGGCTCCCAGGAATATTAAGGGGCTGCTGTTAAGCAAACTGTTACACTGTCGTCTTCAGGGTGCGTGCCAAGTTTCAGCCTGGTGCGATCTAAAAAGTGAAGATAGAGAACCTGGGAAATTGAGATGCATAATGGAAGCACTGACAGATGCTTAACTGAAATATTTTCAGGCCCTGATGGCAGGATAATTTTGTATATCTGACTTTATTTTTAGAGTTTGATTGATAGTCTCAAGGAGGGAAGAGGAAAGCTTGAATCTTTGTTCCGAAGGAGTCTGCAAGACCAGGTTTCCTGTTGTGCCATGTTACGGTTACTTTCAACACAATTCTTGTTTCTGATTAAAATAATTCAATGTGTTTCTGCAGCCGGCAGGAGGTTGAAGCAGTTTGTGCAATGCGAAATGTAATAAATGTTTCTGAAGGCAGGGAAAAATATTTAGCAAATCTAAACTAGAGTCAAGTCCCATCTCTCTTAATTTGACTAAACAAGGCAGTAGATAAGGCTTTTGCTTTTGCAGAGCAGGAATTTCAATTACTCGCAGGAAGTTTTCAAATTAAGAAGGAGGAGGCTAACAATGAAAATCATTTCCTTAGGTTTCAAGTTCTGCAATGTGATGAGCCAAGATTTAGAAGTGATTAAAATGATAAGCAACTCTGTAGTCCTTGCCAATGCCTGTGCACTCCAGCTATTTATGGCAACCAGTGCTGGGGGAGCAGGACACCATCCTCTCCCAGCAGCCAACTGCTACTGGTTTGGTGCCTTGCGTTGCGTGAATCAATTGTTGGTCCTTGTTAGGATTTCAGCGAGGCCCTATGCAAGCACAGAGAAATTTTCAAGAAAAAGACTGCAGGAATAAAACATCAGCCTGTGAAACAGGTCTTACCTCCTGCAAACCCTCTGCTCTGCATGGGCAGATGGATGGAGCAGCCATGGGGCTGCTGAGGCAGGTTCGTGTTGGGGATGGGACTATGGGAAGGCAAATGCAAGGATCCTAGAGGCAGGATAATACAGGGGTTATTTTTTATTTTTCCTATAGCGCATTTTCATTCCTTCAGACCTCTCATCCTTCCTGATGCTCTGCTCTGTGTTGTCCCAATTTCCTTACACCTTTCCTTAAGTACAGTGGCACAAGTGGGTGGCACAGTTCAAGCCAATGTCTTCTGCAAGAGAAGCAGGGTACTTACCTCCAGCTGTGTAGCTAAAAGCAGATTTATTTACTTTTTTTTTTTGTACCACAGGACCTAAGTACCCACCTCTGCCTGTGGCATGCCCCAGCCACAGGAGGGAGGCAGCCAACAGCCTAATGCCCTCTCGGCACTGCAAGGAGATGCCACCACCTCCAGAGCCTCCTGGCCTCGCCTGGACATCTTGGACATTTTGATCTTTCCAGGGAAAAACCAAAGGCATGAGATGTCACAGGTGTCTGCAGCAAACCTTCTGTCATTAGTACAAGCTCAGCCCAGGGAAAGCTGCTGATCCCAGAGAACCTCTGGGGAGGCTTGAGCCAAGCCTAGATCCAACCAGGGAGCTCATATTGTGAGTTTTTGGCCTGCGACTACATTAATAAACAGGCTAAAATAAGCCTCAAATATTGTTCCAAGGAGCTAAACATGAGCCATGCTATTTAAGAAAGAAAAAAAAAAAATCAGTATTTAAGTTGAAATGGGGCTATTATATAAAAGCTACAGTGACGGGATATTTGAGAAGTGTGGATTATTAGATCTGAAAGCCCAGGTTAGTCTGCGCTTGGTTCCTCTGGCCGCTCTCAGCAGCTTTTCAGTGCGATGAGATGGTGCGAGGGGCTGAAAGCAGGCAGGAGGCCGGGGCGGCCAACAGCCCCCCTCAACCCTCTTTATTGATGGCTCCATCAAAATCGGCAGGATGTAATTTTTAGGCATAACACTTGTGCATAAAGCCCAAGGATAGAAAGATCATGGCCAAATTTAATAAAGCTACTAGCATTTTCAGACTTGTTTTATTTATCTTCTATTATGTTTTTTATCACCCTCTTATTAGGCAGCAGCTATTCTGTGGCCGCTTTCAATCTCTTCCTATCAGGCGGCTGCATTGATAATCAATTTTTTGAAGCACAGATATTTTCCGGGTTTGAATTATTTGGATTTTATTAAATAAATGTGCATTTGTGTAGAATGGAAACTTTGCTCCTTATCACGATCATCTGTCTTGGTGAAATGACTTGTAACAGCTGTTCCGTGAAGCAAAATCTGATAGAAACACTGGGACTAGATATAAACACAAACATTAGTCACCATGGAAACAAAAGTTACTGAGAGATGGCTCCAAAAGCTGTGCTTCTATATGCTTCTTATTCTAACTAAATATTCCCATGGGATTTTGCCAGCCACTTCATTTAAAGCAGTCTAGGAAATGTTCTGCTTGCATGCATACCGATCACTCGGGAGTGGCACCTCCAGATTTGGGTACCATGTAACTCTGCTCTTAAAATCAATGGGCTTCTTGATTTACCCTGACCGCCGGAGGCTGGGGAGGGACAAGCCACCATTTTAAAATATGAAAGGGTAAGGTTGAATTTAGATACTTGCAGAGAGGAGCGATTGTGCTTCAGGCAGCTGGTTTAACCCAGTTCCAGCCTGGGATGCTCCAAATCCCACCGCAGCAGGTATGGCTGCGAGCATGGTGTGAAGGGTCTGGGCTGCTCTGCCCATGTGCTGGGCTGTAATCTGGATAATCCGGGGAACTTTGCTCCTCCATCTGCCGGTCCTGTGATTTCTCCACGCACTTTAAAAAATACATCGATGAAGAAAGAAGGTTCATCCCCCACCAGAAGGGCTGCAATTAAAAACCAGTTTCTCTGTTGGCAGGGGAGCTGCATCTTTAGATAACCCTTGGAGACTGCTGAAATAAATGTAACTGCTGGACGAAGACTGGCATCTTGCAGAGATGAGCCAGCAAAGACCTCATCGGTGATACTGGCCAGGGTATAGAAATAGCCACCGCAGGGCAAATGTGGGTCTGTTTGAAGGGACCAACTTGCTCAGCCAGAGGTGGTATCACGGCTCAGGGTGTTGTGCAGCATCCGTACACGGCCCTGAAACCTCCCAGCAAAAGAGCTGCCACTCTTGTGCTTTCCTGGGCCTTCGGTCTCCTTTTTGCAGGAGTTTTAAGAAAATCCACAGTCACCATAGCAACCACTGGCTCCATGGCACGTGTGGCTTCCTGCGGCACACATGGGGACCAGGTGCCTTCAAACAGGGGTGCGGAGCTCAGCACCCTAATAACGGCCAAAGCACTGCCCGCTCTCACCCCCTCACCCCGAGCCTAGCAAACTGGCCAGCCCGGCCAGAGGGGATGCACTCAGCTGGTATGTTTTCTGCCTTCGATGTGGTGGAGGTTTGGGTGCCCACAGGGAGCTGAGATGCAAATTCTCCCTGTTAATGCCCTTTATGCACCAAATCCCTGTCCTCGTGCTGTTGGAGTCCTTCCCCATTTGGCTGTCTTGGGCGAGGCAGGGAAATCATTATTAATTGTTTTAGCAGCTGCTCTGGGGGATGCCTGTGCATCCTGATCTCATGACGCAGACCATTAAAAGGCCACCTTCTGCCTTTCTGTGCCACTTCTGCAGTCAGCTGGTCTCCACTGCTGCGGCCACGGGCTTTCTTCTTACACAGCCATTCCAAAGGTGTTTTGTAGCCCGACTCGCCCGGCAGCATCGGTGAACAAGGCAGGTAGGTTTGTCCTGGGCTTCTGCAGAGTTTCCGTCAACGCAGTGTCTGAGCGTTTTGCAAACTCTTGCTGAATTCCTCCTGGCGATGCCCAGCAGAGCTGGGAACACGCTGCATCAGAGGAACGGGTCAGGCACAGGTGAGTCTGTGAAGGTCTTACCTCTCCAGTGACTGACAGCTGCTGGCAAAATGCATTTGGTTGGGGGCTTTTCCTTTGAAAAGTCCCACTGCCCTACTTCAGAAAACAGTGACGTATAAATGAGTGAGCCACTGAGTGCATTAGTTCGTCAATAAAAAAAATGTAAAATCCAATTATTTTTTTTTAATGGCTTCTTTCTGTAGAAATCTTGCTCCTAGTTATCATAAAGATCTATTTTAAAGGAACAGAGAAGAAAAAGCAAAGAGCAGAAACCTAGGTGGCAGGCTCCCTTTGAAGGCTGGCTGCTCCCATCTCTGCAGCAATTCCAGATCATTTTGAAAATGGTGATGGGCCGACTTTTACCTGCCCTGGAAGCTCTGGGTACCAGAGGTCTCATTGACCCAACTGGCACAGGCAGGGGCTGAAGCTTAGAGAAACTTGCCGCCCAAGTTCAGTGTCACAGGTACCGAGGGTTAAGAAAATTAACTGTGGTTAGGGAAAATTTGGGACAACATTGAGAAAAGCATGCATTAAGGGTGAGGTTTTTTGTGGTATGCAAAAATGTAATTTTTTTCATGCAAAATTTAAGCATTGTTTTTTCTCCCCCTGTATCTTTCTTATTAGTTGTTTTGTCGCTCATTAACTTTACCTGAAAACACATTTTAACTTAACCCCTCCTCCCCACACACTTGGTGGAAATCCATTGATCATCCACACTAGCTACTGGCACTTGAGCTAACAGACAAACCGGAGAAGGAAAATAATCCCATGCTATCTGAATAGCCAGTTCCTGCTGAATCCGGTGAGATTTGGCTATCTAATTCACTTAGACTCCTCCTCCTCTTTGCAAATCCCAGCCCAGTTGCTCCCAGTAAATCTATCCCATGCCAGACTGAGCAGTGTTGGCAGGCACCGGGCTCAGCAGAATAAATTATCCTGGCCTGTCAGTTCATTCCCCCTGACCCTTTGCAGGGATTTCATTATTATTGGGGAGAGGGGGGGTGTTGTGCTTGAGTAACCATGTCGGGTTTGGCCTCGGTGATTATGTCATTACACCCACAGCAAACATTTTGAATAAATATTAAATAATCTTACAATGTCAGACCTCGTTAGCACTGGCAGCAGAAGCCGAGCGACCGTGAATCGAGAGCGTGGGAGGGGGAGGTTTGTGCCATTCAGCCCTTCTAAGGAGCAATTCATGATGTGGGAGCCGAGGGAGACGCCTTCTGCATAACTAAATGGGTTCGTTGTGCCATTAGGATTCACGAGGCCGCGGGGAGTTGCCGGAACCCCGCAGCGGGACACCCTGTCGATCTCCCCTCCGACCTGCAGCAGCAGCAAGGTGAGGCAGGCTGAGAATCTTGCTCAATTTGCAGGACCCTCTGCTTTGCCTCCTCTTTGCATTTACCAGCCCTTGGGACCTCCGAAGACACTCCTTTTCAAAACAAACAAATAAACAAAACCTGTGAGGAGGATAATAATTAGAATATTATTATTATTATTATTATTATCAAGAATAATGAATTAGAAAAAACTGGGGTCTTGTTCTTTTACCTCCTTTTTCTTTTGAGTTGGTATTAAATCCCCACAGGCCAGCTCAGCAAAGCATCGCAGTGCCTATTTCAGTGCATCCCTGAGGGCACGTGCCTACAGTAAGCTTCAAGGTACAACTGCAGGTAATGTGAAGGAGGTAAGAAACATATGCTGGTAGATTGGGAAAGAAGAAAACCCCATGAGAGAAGGGAATTGCTTCCAAGAAGGTGGTTTTGTGGTCGTGGCATGGCCGTGTGGGTGCTGGTGACCGGCGCAATATGGTGGTCTTGCTGGGGTGGTGAGGTTGCAGGGGCTGTGAGCTACTGAGTGTTTAATTTGGGGTTTTATAAAGCATGATGGATTCAGGCTGGACAGTAGGCAGCTTCCTCAAATCCAACATAATTGGGTCTTTAATCTGCTCAAGAGATTCCTGAGCTGGATACCGATGCTATCTCCTCCTTTTGATGAGGGTGGTACAAAAAGAAAAAGGAGAAAAAAAAGGCACATGATGTGAATTTATTTACATCTTCCAACAATAACCCAGTCATTCTGCCTGGGAAATGCATGTCCTGCTTAATGCCCCTTTATGCAGTTTTTTATGATGCCCAAGAGTTTATTTACAGATTTATTTTGCAGAGGTGGAAAACAACAGGCAGAAAATGCCTTTCCAATTTTATTTATTTACTTACTTTATTATGTTTTATTTTGTAAGCAGTGGATTGGCTGGGGGTTGGCTGAGCCCCCTCGCAGGTGGGAAAACACCAGCTCCCCGAGCCCCAGCTGTGCCACTGCAGAGAGCCATTGGAGCAAGTCCCAAGGTCTGCAATGCAATTGCATTTCCTACGGCAATAAATGGCAGTTGTTGGAGCTGAGCACTTCTATCCCGCCTTTATTGCCTGGTTTTGCCCATTCCGGCTCAGAACGGCACATGCAACAGCCGCTGACACTGGCCCTAGTTGGGGTCTCAGCCCCGGCTCTGCAACACCCAAAAATTTGGGTATTTACTAAACATAACTAAAGCCAGGTAACAGTCAAGACTCTGGCTCCATACGCAAATGTCTCGGAATCTCAGGCAGAAAACTGCACCGTAATGTTTTTCCTCTTCTGTATAAATTACATCTGGAAAACACAGAATTGTTAGGATTTTGAAATAGGTGCCTTATTTCAACTTGCCTTGCTAGAAACGATGCTGTTGCACGGAGTAATTACATCATAAATTTGTTAGAGGAATATAAAGCCATAAAAGCAGTGGTAATGGTTTGCAATTTAATAGCTGAATTGTAAATGAATTTTCCTATAGCAGCTTTAATGTAGCAGGCTGCTACAATTAAGAGAACATTTTTTGGGGTGCCTTTAATTTTTTGTTGTTGTTGTGAAGTTCAGTGTCATTAATTCTCTCGTTTAAAGAAGCTGTATAGTTAACCGCTCCAAGTCGTAAAAGACAACTTTGACTTCTTTTGCAACCAATAGAATATTGTCCTGGAGAAGGTGTTTTTAGCCCATTTGGCACTTATATATTCTTATGGTAGCTACCGGGGAGTTGCACCATGTACTGAGCTTATGATCTTCATCTCCTTTTCCTGATACCATCCATCTCACTCCCGTGACATGTGACATCTTCCATGGTAGTGGAAAGCAAAGAAGAGTGAGCCATGATTTCTGGCTTGGGCAGCAGAGACACCCTGCTCATAGCACTTAGTTTATCTTATTTATTTATTTGTTTGATAAAAGAAGATATAAATGGAGGTATGTCGGTACTGCAGTGCTGCGCGTGCCCTGCCCCAGCCTCAGAGCTCTCTGGGCAGGGCGGTCCCCACTTTTGCTCCCACTGCGAGGATGCTCCATCCAGTGACGGAGTCCCATTTACCCCCCTTGCACGAGACCATCCCCCTCTGCAGTGCACATTTCTTGCTCTTCCCTTTTCCATCCCTCTGGATCCCAAATGTCATTCAAAAGCAGCTCGAGCTTACTCAGACACAATTTCATTTGAGCGGTTGCCCCAGGCCACTGACCCGTCATGTGGTGGTTTTAGCGACAGGGTCTCCAGTGCCGGTTTCTCTTGGTTTGCCTCATCAGGTTCCTCTCCTGCTTCTCACGTTCACCTAATTACAGCTTTCCACTTCAATACCAGCATCACCTCGGTGGCCTGCGTTTGAAGGAAACGCCATGAAATACCGTATCCGATTTACTTGCAAGCAACATTGGGGCAATTTAAATTTTTTATAATTATTGATGGCATGTAATTACATTGCCAATAACACCTGCTATTTCTATAGAGGAGCAGGGAACTGTTGCACCGTGGTGTGTTGCAAATGCAGATTGACACAGGCAACCCTAATCTGGCTACGGTGGGTGATAATTAAAAGACACTGTTGTATGTAAGGGCCAGGGAAGCTGATGGAGACCTGACACTGCTCCGAGGGGTGGCCTGAATCCCCTCCTCCCAGCAGTGAATCCAGTTTTAGGGGAATGCATAAGAGCAGAGCATGTCCTAATGCAATTTTCTCTCTTATGCATCCTTATTACTGTAACTAGAGCTTCAATTTCAGGGTTTTTTTTTGTTCAGCAGCCCTTAACAGTTGGTAATTTGCTAGTGCTCCAGTCAGTGGGTGCAATGTGTAGAGCCCTGCCCCACTTCCAGCAGGGATTTGACCTTACAGTTATTCCTCCGTAATCATAAAAAATCTGCTCCCTCGTTGCATTCTAGACAGAGGCGGGCAAGAGAGAAAAATAATTTAGTGAAGATTGGTCTGAAAGTGTGCTCTCGACATGCCCCCTCCTCTTCCTCTGAAGACTAGGAGTGCAGCAATGCTGTTTGCAGGGAGCTGCTCCTGGGTGCCGGACACAGCTGGAGCACCGGGCTGTGCCAGTTGTCAGGGCATCCCCTTGGTCTGTTCCCAGTGTGATCGAGGGACCCAAGCAGCCAATTCCTGCATCACCTTGCTTGCTCGCTCGGGTGGAAGGTAGCTGGGAGATGACCGCAACTCTGCTGCGCCTGAGGGTTGGGAGAACAGGCTGGAAACCATCCTCTGCCTCCTTCACCTCCCCCCCTCCTCCGCCCCCGCCCAGAAAAAAACTGTTTATCTGGCATCTTGCCGCAAAACCCTCTCCAAAGTCAGTGCTAGCTCAAGCAGGGGCAGCCTGCGCCTTGGTATGAAGTCTGTGGGGCACAGATGATTTGTAGGGTGTTGTGTGATTGAGCAAAACCACAGTCCCCCATTGCCGAAAGTGCCACCCACCTCTCTCCCCAAAAAAACCCGGAGGTATCTTTGGAGCAGAGGGGTGAGCCCTGCACAGCAAGCTCCTGCTGCTGCCTTTGAGGGATGCGAAGGTATTAACTGGTGTGGTGACCAGGGATGTGATTCCTGCTCCAGAGCCGCCACTGTCCCACCAGGAATCTGCTGGGGAAGGCAGTGCTGTTGTGTGCAGCAGTGGGTGCTGCTTTCTGGAGCATTTATAGATGCAAATGGAGAGTAGGGGAGGGAAATGGAAAATGTAAGAATCCATCGTAAACCCTAAAAGCACGGTGAGTGCTGAAATCTGAGCTCCTGAGTGAAAGCTGGAGTCCACGGCAATGGATTTCAGGCAGTAAAAAAAGCTTCGACAAGGATGTTTCTGATGAACTTTAAATCCTTGACTCTGCTTCAAATAGCCCGTATGAACACACCCTGTGCGAGGTCCTGCCATTTAGTGGATACACTGCAACTTTCAGTTTTTCTTTGAAAATTCCAGAAACGTTTTGATCTTTCACCCCTCTACCCCAGTGCTTGATCTTGACCTTGAAATTTGCCACCTGCCATGTCACCTCTTATGTGACCGAGCCTGGTCGAACTTGTCACACGTCAACATTTGTGTTTGCTAGGGATGGAGGTAATTGCTGTAAGCCTGGGAGAGTGTTTGTACAGCACCCAGCACCGGAGCATCTTGGCCTTTTTACCTAACAAGTGCTTCCACAATATAAATATTTAAGTATAATAAACAATTATGATCAAGTTTCTTGGGTGACTGCACACAGCAAGTGAATTTAAAATTCATTTCCCATGGGTATTCAGGCTTCAAATTCACTTTCTGAGAATGTTCATGCTAATAAAACTCCATTGCACAGGAAGAGAACACAAGAGAGATGCAAATATGACAAGGGCAAATTTGCTTATGTTTTCAAATGAATATTCACCAACTTTTTATTATTTTTAAGTATTCATCCCTATTTGCTATAAAAGAACTATTTTATCTTTACTTTCCAAGCTCAGTGAAGCATGTATTTCTGAGGTATAATATGTATTTCCTTTCACTAATGGAAAGTTTTGTTACTAGCAAGTAATGAGTACCTTTAAAATGTAGTTCAGGAAAAGTAAACCCACATGAGTTATCACCATCTTGATTAACACCTGTATTTCAACACATCTTGCAGTTTAAGGCTGGGATTCTTCCAATAAGCCTAAGGGATGTAAGAGCCTTTGCTCCTGCTGAAATGAAGGGTCAGAAGCAAATTCCCTCACTCTTCTCTCTAACCCTCCTTATAGCTTGGTCTGGCTCAGTGTCCTCACAAAACTAAACTTATCCGAGCATGGTTTCTGTGCTATTTTGGTGGCTTGCTGCCAACCTCCTTGGTTTTTCCCCTCTTTAAAGCTACAAATTTCAGATCCAGATTCTTACACCGTGATTTTCTTTGCTCATCTTTCATCTAGTGCTGCCCTCAATTATGAGGATGCTGGAGCTGCTTTCTTTTCACGCAAGCTAAGCTCACATTTGGAAGGACTTGGGGGGGGTCACCGTGTCTCCTTTTTGCCAGAGGCAGAGGTAGCGCTGTTTTGACATCTTCATTTGATTTCCATCCTGGAATTGAAAGAGATGCAAATTAGCAATAACGAATATTTTCATTAAAAGTGTCTAGACATTGTATCTGAGAACAGGATAATGATGCTGCTGCTTTCTATAAAATAGTCTGAAGTAGACCCAGGCTGCTTTATTTTCTTCATCAGAAAAGATAACGTTTATTTTCAAAAAATGTAATTTAATGTAAGTGAAATTAGGGTAATTGCTAATTATGTAACTGCAAATGAGGCAGATCTTTATCTTGAGGCGAGCTGGTCTGGTGCAGATTATGAACTGTTAGTTTTAATGGGGTGTCATCAGAAGGCAAGAAAATCAGCCAAACAGTCCTAAGTAATTTCTCGTGCTCGTCCAGACCTTTTGGACAGCGAGGGGTGTGAGGGATGAAGCATTACCCCCTCTCACCACAGGTCTGGCCTAACATTTAGTCTAGGAATGTAAATGTGGAAGTTACAAAAGGAACCATGGTTTGTTGTTTTTTTTCTTTTCCCTTTGTTTGCACCGTGACAGAGCGAGCTCCCCACCTACCAGGCCTGCATTCCCCATGCCTTGGCTCACATCTTCTCTATCAGGTTTGAGGTCCCAAATATTTTCAAGCTTGGTGTCCATCCTTGGGCCTCTGGCAGTATTACAAACTGCACTCGATGCCTGAAAAAAGTTTTGAGAGGTTTTATTTTTTTGTATGCACTGGAAGTTAATAATACAAAAACTGCCCTAGAGCCACATACTGCATTATGAAGTCACGAACTTTATAGGATAAACATATTACCCTCACATGAGCTGCAGTACATCAGTGTTAGAAAAATTAAATGCACTTGAATAGCTTTGTAGATACATATCTCTGTATCTATAAAACCTACTGACAGTGAGCAAACACAAGAGCTTGGCAGTTGTCCTGCTCTGTTTAATTGCCATCAATGGGTTTTATACGTATCACCTTCTTAAAATCCCTCTGCCAGCAGTCCTGCCAGCTTAGTGATTTGTGTCTTGTCCTGAAGACCTTTGGGGTGACTAATGTGCTGGTACCCACAGAACCTCCTGCGTGCACTGGAGCTTAACAACACATTTAGATTTTTCTAAGGAATCCATCCAGCTGTGCTTTTAAAAAAATTATTATTAATTTAGCATTTTGCATCCTCATTTTTTTCGGCCAGTCCTACATACCTGCCCAGGCTTTCACTGAGACCACCTGCAGTGTTCCCTCTCTGATGAGAACATCAGCTTTCCCTTGGATAGATCCCTCTTGCTCCACCAAGCCTTCATCTGAAGGCACCTCCCTTTTCTCTGGTGCACCAGGCTTGGGGAAAACTTTCCTGCTTTCACAAAAAGCTATTAATATCAATAATATTAATAAGCCTCACCCGGGTTAGCCAAAGGCCTAGATAATGCTTCAATCCTTCTCTCCGATAGAAGACTGAGCTCCTCTTGGTGTACCAGCCGATGACCAGTGCTATCCACCTGGGACCCCAGATTGCTCCCAGTGCCAGCTGGGAATCAGATGGAGGGACCTGGGTCTGGCTGGTCAGCCTTATCTCCAGTTATCTGCCAAAGTGTAGGCAGCTGTAAGAAAACCTTGACAGCCTGGGGCATCGCCCCCGGGCATGGGCTGTCCTGCCTCCCTGCCAGACATGGGCCAGGGAAAAAGGAGAAAATGCAGGAATAATGGGAATAATTTCAGATTATTTTACCTGTTGTATATCAGAAGCAAAGTAAGAGTTGACAGCACCTCTATTTGATCTCTGCCATGAACTGACTTAGAGCCAGAATTTTTCAAAGGCTGCTAATCACCCCAGTATTGATTTTATACCAAGATACTTTATCGCACTTGTGTGTTTGCTGTGGGGTTTTTTTTTGGGGGGGAGGAGGTGGGATTTGGTTTTTTTTAAAGTAATCTATGTCAGGAGCTAAATGGACTTTATTAGAAGCAGCATACCCGCCGCCCTTCCATGCCTGGGTGTTACATTAGGGTAAATCAACCTCCAGCAGATTTCATTAAAAACTCCTGTTTAGACAAAATGTGTGTGCTTGTGCAATACCTAAAAAGTGGGGGGGTTTGTGACCATTTTTTGGTTTTGTACACTGCACTAAAGTAGAAAATACGCTGAGCCATTTTGAGTCAAGATAGCATGAGCAGCCATGCCCCTGTGCTTACAGCTTTGCATTCCCTGTTTTTTAACCCTAATTTCTCCCCCTCTGCCTTGTTAGTGTTGGAGCACCACGAAACTTGCCCATCACATGATGACTAGCACCCCTCCCAAGTGTGACACTGTATGAGAGTGCCAGTAACGCTACAGTTGTTTAGCCAAGAGAAGAAGGAATTGTTCCTTATTTAACTGGAAAGACTTGCTGTGTTTTATGGGTTGCAGTAGATGTCCTTTTCCACCGGGTCACAGCAGCCCTTCATACTCAGTTTCAGCCCATCTGTGCCTCAGTTTCCCCACCCTGTGAAACGAGGTCTGCAGTATTTTCCTACCTAATGAAAGAAATAAAGTACTTGTGAATTATCTGATATAAAGGGATTTCTCTCAGTCCTGAAGAAGTGTTATTTTTCACAAAGTAGATGACTCCAGCCAATCTGCATTACAGTTAAGGAGATGGACACCAATACGCTCCAAGTCCCAAATGCATAGAATCAATGAATACATACTGAAGCCTTAAAACATGACTATAAATTATGTAACGTGTATATGTATGAATATTGCTCCAGTTTTTCAGCTGCCTTCTCAATGCTGAAACTTTATCTATGTATATTCTTAGAGCTTTCATAATTTAGCGGGGAATGTAATTGTACATTTGTAGTCTTATGCAATACAGGATTAGTCCACCCTGCTGGTAGCATTTTGAAAAAAAAACCAAAAAAAAAAAAGCTAGTTTTACTGTTCCACACTCCCCAGCCACACTCTTTTGTTGCAAAAGCGGCTGGTTTGCCAGCGGGGCGATCCCCAAAGCAGGCATGCCCCCGGTGTTGGTGCTGCCGACAAAACAAGGGAGGATGACGACACTTACACCAGAGCATGCTTTCTCTCACTTGAAATGAAAAGGAAGGATGCTTTGCCTTGGGTAGCCTTGTAAGAATAAATTAAGTTTCACTCTTGTCTAGATTGTGCTGTGCGGTCCCCGAAACACCCGGGGGAATTTTGTGGATGCCAGCGTGCACCCTGGGTGGCAGGTCGCAAGGGGGAAGGTGCGGTGTGCATGCTAAATCCCCTCTCCTTTACTCTATGGAGCACTCCATTTCTGCATTAATCTTAGGATTATTTTAGAGGCCTGAACCACGCTCGAGATCTTATCTTTTACTTACTTCACAAATATTATAGCAAAAAATTACATTTCTCTCTAGCATCGTCCTTTTCCAGGATGCTCTAGCTGACTCTTCCCATGTGTGCTGCCCTGCAGACCCCGTTTCTAGTTTTGTTTGCTGGGGAGGGAGGAAAGGGCTGTTCTCCCACTGTTTTTGCTGATGGTATTTATTGCCATAGTTGAAATGGATGGGTACAAATGTTTAATCCTGCCTCCTGCCCAATTTAGGACAGTGGTCTTGCCTGTAATCTGCCAGGCTAAAGCATCTAGAGGGTCATGAAAATTCAAAGGCGTCTGAATTTCACTGTGCCTCTCGCTAACGTCAGATCTTCATAAGAATTGACTTCACAGGACAAAGAAAGTGTCAGCTGAATGCTGATGCTCTATTAATGATAGGGTACATTGACCCACCCCGGTGTGTCATCATTGTTGCAGAAACGAAACACAGAGGCAACCCATAATCACCTTTCCTGCATCTGTCCCACTAACACCTAATTTAAGTATATATTTGTCTGCTGATTGATCACAGGATTTTTTTCATGGCACCTATTATCCTGCTATCTAAGTGCTTCAGAATCTCCCTATTGATTTAAGTTTTTATATGATCCTTATAATAGTGTCTGAACAGCTGGTAAATTGGGTCTGCAAAGCAAATGTCTCTGCGGACTTCCCATTCTTCCAAGAGGACAGATGATTTCTCGTAGTAAGTCAGTGGGACCTGCTCTCCCAAATCACCCCTGTAGTTTTGCAAAACCTAACCATGTTTTTTCCCCCTGATTTGTGACAGGGAAGGGATGGGGAAATGGCATTTCATACAGACTTCGCGTGAACTTCTTTCTCTTTCCTCCCTATTTCTCTCTTCCTTTATGGAAAGCTATTTGTGAAATCCAAGCAGTTTTACACAACTGGTATGCAGACTTCACCGCTGCTGCCAAGCGCGTCGGTACCATGTGTGCATGTTTGGGTCCACAGTTGCTCTCCTTGCTCCTGAGAGTGCATTCGCGCTGGGTGCTGCTGAGCTATTTGGTAATCTCCAGTGACGCTCGTGGGTCTCTGTGACTTGCCGGCATTCCACCCGCTCACCCACCTGTCACTGCCAGAGGTTCTGTGCTTTGCAGAGCCACCCCCAAGCACCCATGCAGCGAGCACAGCCCCTGCCAGGCAGCTCAGCCCTGAAACCACCCCGGGGAGGGGGCAGTGCCGGAGCTCAGGGCATCCTTCTGCATCCTTCTGCTGGGGAGCAGCTGGCCAAGGGCAACAGCAGTGGACCGGTTCAGATCAAGCGGGACCTTGCACTTGGTCAATGCTAAAACCAGCTCCTTAGGGATATTTCAACCCTAACCACAATGAAAACAGTTTTTGCAGCAAAGTTCAACCAGGCAGCTCAGCTCACATGGATGCAGCTTTGTGGATCACCCCTTCTCTCAGCGAGATCTACAGCACCTATGTAGGAACAACCTGGCAAACCTGCTCCTGGGTGGGGAGACCTGGGCTGGAGCCCACCACAAATCAGAGGTATCCATGCAAGAAAGCTAAATTATCACAGCACCATCATAGTTACTGCTTCTATATGGCATGAAAGGGAGCACTTCATGCATAGTTTCCAGCAGGAGATATGTTGAAACAGAAGGGTGGACCAGAGTTAGATTTTTGTCCATGTCAATATGACCCATGAGATGAAGATGAGGTCATCTTGGAAATAGCTGCAGCATGTCAGCCATGATTGACTATGTGAGTTTTAATGGCTTCATTCACTTCTCAGTTGCATGGACCAACCCCAGCCATGTGGGAGACATGCGACAGTTTATAAGTCTCAGATGACAGACGCGGTTCATCAATGGGGAGAAAACTCCCAAATTTGCACTGAGTCCAGTTTTATGCTAAGCAGAGACCCTGAAACTCCCGGGTAATTGCACTTACAGTTCTATAATCCTAAACAGCAATCAACTGCTCTCAATAGTCAAGAAAACAGAAACCAAAAAACGTTAAAAGTTTTGGGTACATTGCAGCGGGAGCTCATCACTGACACCAATACCTGCTTGTGAAAAGCTGGCTGCTGACATCGTCCCCATAAACATTTAAATATAGGCGGAATGTACACAGATTCATTGGATTGCTGTAATTCATTAAACAAATGTTGGGTTTAATAGAGCTGCTTATAAAGGCTGGTGCCATAGATGCGCTCAGCTGTGAAATATGCTGTGGAAGTCATTTGTTTGCAAGGGGTCGAGAAATCTGCTTCCTATTAACATAAAATGGGTTTACTGGAGAAAAATCTCTGGGATCACATTTTTCTCTCAATCATCCTTTCTCAGTGGGATTCCTCGAGGTTCGCACTGGGTAACCGAGATGTGTCTAAGCTGGGTGGGTGGGGGTGTGTGTGTGTGTGTGTGTGTATCTGGGGTTTGTTTTGATCCATTAAGCTTGTATCTCGCCGTGGTGATGTAATTCCCCCAGTCCGAGACACTTTATAAACATTAATGGGTTTGTTTTCCCGGGCCTGAGGGATGCGCAGCACAGGAAGGTCACCAGCACCCTTTCACCTGCACAGAAACGGAGGTGGGGAAATGTGTCACTGCAGCATCATGGGGAAAAGCAGAAGTCACCCAGATTTTTAACCTGCCCAGCCTTAGCTCTGTTTAATCCCATTTTAATAACTTAAGCACTACCATTTCAGCTACAGTGCAGCAGTAACATATTAGCAAGATTTGAGTTAAGATGCTGCTATACACTCCGATCAAGGAAGGAAAGAGTTGGTGCTGAGTATTTTAAGAGCGAGAAGGGGGATCAAATGCAGTTATAAATACACAAATAGAAATGTGACCTTTGTTTGTAGACATTAGCAACTATTGTAACTTGGATGGAAATGACTTAGCGGAGATGTGCTACAAGAGACTATTGAACTTGGGGCATGCTGTGCTTTTTCTGGTGATTGCTGCTAAAGTTTGCTGGTCTCTCGGACCGGATTTTCTTGGTGAGCTTTTCTTTGCTGGTGAATGGCCACACAGATGCCTCTGGTGACATTTGGAAAGGGCCAAATTGCTGCTGTTTCCACTGTGGCGTGCCAGGGTGTAACAAAATAGAGGCGCAGATCAAAAATCCCATCTTTGGCGATCTTTTTTCCAATCACAGAAGGTCAGTTTTAGAGGATGTGCTGAAAGAAGCTGGTGATACTCGCAGCCCTTTCAGCAGGGAATTGTTACTGTAAGCAGAGATACAAGGAGCAGATGAGAAAATAATGTCAATATACCAACAGAAGGCAATTTTTTTTGGTGGAAGTGAGACGCAAGCAGATAAAAAGCGATCAGCAGAATTTACATAAACCTTCACTATCTCAGAGGTCATCATTCTGCAGGATGACACACTGAAATTCATTTTTATTAAATTCTGGTTGATTATTTAATTGGAAAAGAAAGGATTTAATTGAATCAAGTCAAAGGGCTGTATTAGATTACATTCAACCTTAACACAAAAGGCTTTTCCCATTTAGTTAAACTGGTTCCTTCGCATATTGTACATATTAAACTACAAAAAGTGGTAATCTTAATAGCAAATTGAAGTTTGGAAGGCCTGAACAGTACCCACATGCTATTCAGCCCTTTTTCATCTCCTAAACCTTCTCATATTCCCTTTACTGCACTCCTTAGGTTGAAACAAGAGCAAAGATGATGGGTAATAGTCTCAAAGCTTCCTCCATCCACATTTATGCCATCTATATATTCTTGAGAAATAGCCTGCCCGGATGTGATGCTACTACCAGAACATGATGCCCAAAACTGAGGGGTTTTTTTAGGTTTTTAAGGCTACCCTTGCACTGCCTGAAAAGATGCTGAGTGTAGCTAAGGCTGAATGGCAACTTGAGACTTGTTGGCGTTGACTCAGGTTTCCCGTGTGTCCTTAGGAAATATTCCCGATGCCTCTGTGCCTCATTTGCATGGTCAGGGACTCTAATACCTTAGGGACAGGGACTTGCTGCAGAGCCGTCAAGCTCCTGGTAAAAGCTGGAATTAAAAAAAACGAAAAGCAATTTTGGGAAATAATATGTTTCTAATTTTGGCTATTTAATTAGCTTTTAATTTAATTTTTTGTTAATTCAAAACTAACACGAGAAAGGGAACAAGGCCTAATTCGTTTCCTAATGCTTAATTTCATCCCAGGTTTTAGGATTTCCACAAAGGCTTGGCCTTCCAAATGGAAATCAGCACAGTCCAAAACAATGCTCAGGTATCGCACTTTGAAAATGTCGCACACCCTGGCAAAATTTTTAGTCCTTCCTTCCTGAAGGCAGTTTTGGTGCCGGAGCAATGATTGGGACCTTTCCACGGCTTTGTGGGTTACCCATATCTCAGAACCAGGGTAACAGCGAAGGCAGATTTGGGGTTGGGAACACATAGGGGTGTGCACACGCAACAGGGTGTGGGATGGAGAATCGGCATCGCTGCAAACCCGGGGCAGCAACGCCATGGGGTACATCCCACCGCTTTAATTGCAGGCAGCCAGCAAACCCCGGCCACCCTCACGCTGGAAATCCCTTCGCTGCCCCGTGCTCGCGCCAGCACCACTCGTTTGCTGCTGGGCTTGAGCTCTTCCAGCTGATATCTTGGGATTGCTGCGACATTGTGTGCTCTTTCCAGGCAGAAAGTCGGCAAAATCAAATCCTGCTTTGAGAGATGGAAATAAATTTTAAATGGACCCAGCTGTTCCCTAGTAAGGATGGGTGGAGGTATGTGGAAGGGGAGAAAATCTTTCAAGATATCTTCAGGGGAATCTCAAAAGGACTGAAGAGTAATAAGGAAGATTTTTTAAAGCAAGGTAATTAATTTACGGATGAGTCCACAGCCAACTTTAAGAAATGTATTTTTTAAATAGCACACGCGCTAATGCAGAAATTCTCTTGCATCGGTAAATTAAAAAGATTCCAGCGCTGCCAGTATGGCAACTCAACTAGTCTATTATTAAGGTTAGATTGAGTAAGAAGCATAATTTGGACTTTGCTTCAGCAGCTGAATGTGTTCTTGGAAGGCTCAAATCAGTTTTAACTTGATTCTTTATGATAAAAATAATGTGCCGGTACTTTAAAGCTGAGTTCCTTTCTGCTGAAGTTTACATTTTATTCAAGCGCAATGACTAAGTTTTGCATATATGGTACTGCGATTGCACATGCAGGTTATCTGGTAACATACATAATTCTCTCATTTGCAAGCACAGTTTGCAGCAAATACTCATGCAAATTAGGCATGAAACCGGGTATTTATCTTGATTAGAATTCAGTTTCTACATATACTTAAAGAACTTTATCTCACTCAGGGATGGCTGCATAGATGGTAAAGAAAGAATCTCAAAAATTGCGTTTAGTCTCCTTGCGGGTTGTTTGCCCGCCCTTTGGGAATTTGTTAAGGAAAGCAGACCTTGCAACCGGTACTCCAAGTGCCCTGGCCGAGCGCTAGTGGTTGGGTTGCAGACACTGCTGGAAACTTTCAGTCAAAAGTAACTTTCCCTTGAGAAAGCCACTGCACCATTTATCTGAATACTAGATTTTCTTCGTTTTACAAAATCCTTTTACAGATTACAAGGTCTAGATGCTACTTGACAAGGACTCGGTCCTTTCCTCTCTTGGAGAGCTGCCTGTATGCACCATCCAGACCAGGTCTGAGGTTTTGGGGGACCCAGGCCGATTTTAGTGTTTTTCAGCAGACTGACATGACAGATTTACCCGATTTCTGTTCCTAAAAGCTGCCTGGGGACACTGCATGCCAAACCCCTCTGCTTCTGCAGAGCTGCATCCCTGGGGACTGTCACTGCGCAGGACAGCGACATACTTCTGCTTCATCTCATGTCAAGCCTTTCCCACAGTCATCTTTGCAGCTCTCGGAGAAGGGGAGCCTTTTTCTATCGTTTTTACTGCATTTTGGCTAAGGTCTCTGCAATGCCAGCGGTGATGCAGAAGGAGCATCCTGAAGTTCAAGGAAATGCCCCAAATTCTCAGGTTGTTCAGCCAAAAGCCTGAGTTTATGCAACTATCGGAGAGTTCAGCAAATCGTACAGACGCAGGCAGGACCGTTTCTCCCTCCTTCCTTAGGGATTCTGATTTTCTCTGGCTTTTCCCTCAGCGAGAGCCCTTCTTCGCTGGCCCTGGCTCCCCACCGCGCTTCCCGCACCCACTCGATGTTTCCACAAGGCCCTGCAGGTTCCCACCCTGCTGCCACGGGGGGCTCCTGCCCGGTTCCTAAACCCATCCGTCAACTTTTTGAGGTGCACGTGGCTCAGATGAAAATGGGCAACGCTGCTGCCCACAGCTTTCAGAAGCAGGGATGGTTCCGGGAGGTGCAGGCACGCAGGCCACGGTTTCCAGAGCAGCATCATTTCACAGGGGTGAGGATGAGCACGGCTGCCTTGGCGAGGATCGCAGCTCTGCAGGCTCGCTGCAGCCCAGGCCCTGGCAAACATGCCTGCGGATCCCTCCGAGGCATTGATAAGGCACAAGGAAACATCAGCACTCCCTCTAGCAGTCACCAGCCATGATACCAAATAATTCTCGATTTTTCACCCGGGGTTCGTGCCCCATGAACCGCCAGCGTAAGGACTCTCGCATTAACCACTGCTACAGCAGTGACAGCATACTGGTTGCTCTTCCCCTCCCCC
>VYZV01034502.1:158301-215246 GCA_013401275.1 Pandion haliaetus | reverse complement strand
GAGGCGAACCACCCGCTTCAGCAGCAGGAGAGAGACCTCTCGATACCGTGCATGGCTGCGGGAGCCCACCCCCCGAAACGGCCGGTCCCCGAGGCATGCCGTCTTACTTCCAAAGTCTGGGGTGAAGGGTTTGCAGAGACCCCGTACCATGTGTACATCCCCCTCCCTCCGCCCCTGAAGCCCCAAAAAGTTGTCAGCAGGCCGCGGAGCTGGAGCAGGGGAGGCCGAGGGGGGAAAACGGGGCACGGGGGGGGGAGGGGGGAGGGATTGACGCTCTTGGCTTTGCATGAACGTTAACAAATGGGGTCCAAATTGTGGCTGCAGAGCTCTTGACAGACTCTGGCTCTCACCTGGCTGAAATTCACTGTTTCCTGTTAATGAAAGTAGTACTGCCAACACTTAGAAACATTTAAATACAAATATATATATATATTTTTACCAAATGCAGGCTTGTGTGACAATTCACCCTGGAGCAGCCTTGGTGTCAGAGCAAATATAGTGGAAGCGCTCCCCTTTCCCGATAACTGAATTTATACCCATGTGATAAAAATGTCAGTAGCTGTTATTTACTTGTTCCTTATTTACTGTGAGTATCTCTTAGGAGGGTGGTTAGGTATTATTTAACAGTTGCGTTTTGGTTAAGCTGTAGCTTTTTAAAGGTGGTGTAGGTCTTGGTGGGCATCGCTGCTCCCGTCAGGCTGCTATTGCACCCGCCGGTGTTTTGTTGTTCATGGTGTTAATACAAATTGATTTAGAGGGATTTAATTTGTGGATTTGTTCCATCTACCTTGTTGTATTTTGGTGTTTTGGTAGTGGAGGTGTGGTGTGAGAATTCTACCTGTTAAAAAAAGTTAATCCATCATCAGGTGGATTTGCTGTGCAGCAGGAGCTGGACCCAGCAGAGCTTCCTGGTAGCTGCGGGGTATGCGGGGAGTAAAGTTCCGTGTGTGGTCAGGTATTTTCAGAATTGATACATGCATTAAGTGCCTGTTGGTATAATCTGAACCAGACCCTGCCATATACTGCATCCAGGCTACAGAGGCGCTTTCTTTTATAAAAAAATCTGCTGAAAGGGCAGAAGGAGGATGCCTTCGTCCTCCCCCGCTGGAGCGAGGGGATCAGGAATGCAGCTGGTGACATGCTGTAGAGGGCATCAGCATGAGTGTGGAAATGCAGCCTTCCAGCTAGAGAAGCAGGTAAAATCCTTCGGCTGCTCATGCACACACCTATTTCTGTGGGTATGCTCTGTGGTTTTTTTCGGTTTCTCTCAAGGAAACTCTTTGAGAGATGCGTGTGTTTTTGCAGAGGGGCAGTGCCTTTGTTCACGCAGCATGCCTGGCAAAGGAGGGGGGTGTGTGTGCTTCTCCAAGGGTTGGGGCTTCTTTTTTGTTTTCCTCAGAGGTTTTCTAATCTAAGTGATGGCAAAACTCCTCTTTGGGTTCCTTTACTGTCGGTGTGCTGGAAAACAGTTGGTATGCTGTAATGGTGGTGAAGAAATGTACTTTGTTCCCCAAAGCACGTGTGTACTTCTTAATAACTATAATTACATGTGTTTTGGAGCTGTGGGGTCCCTGTGACCGGTGGCAAAGAGCGGTCCCATCTTCGGCTGGGTTTGAGAGCACTTTGGCATCTGAAGTTGCTGGAGGGGTCACTCCATCTTCCCACTCCTTAAGCTGGCAAACTTGGCTCAGTGTGCTGGTGTCTTAAGAGCTAGGAAAGAGGACACTTCCCTAACGAGGTGTGACTCCATGGCCTTGTAGCTGTAAATGCATTTTTTTTTCCTTCCCTACAAGTTTGAGGCTATTACTTAAAATGTGATATATCCAGCCGTGTACCACTGGTGTTATAACAGAAGCCAATCAGTTAAGTGTAAAATTGCATCTGAAGTGCATTGTGTTTGTGTTGCTTATTGAGGAGAAGGGGAAGAGTACTTAGTCTCTGCAAAACCCACTGATAGGATTCACTCTGTTTTGGGTTTCCTCCCTAAGTTTGGTACTATTGTTTATATACTGCCATAAATGCTCTCCTACATCACTCTGTGTTTGTATAGGCAGGAGGCCCAAGGTATCTGTAGGGAAACTTATGCTTTTTCTCAAGGATTTTGAGATGACGTTCAGAAGGATGGGATGAAAACAAGTATCTCTGAATAGCTCTGCTGTCGTGTGTCTTGGAAGTAGGAGGGTTGCCAAGCTGCTTGATTTAGGCAAATACGTTAAAGGCAGCGGGAGGCTGGTGAATTGGGTGGGCAGCCGCTTACCTGCAAGCACAAATGTGGGATATGCTGGTGGTGCTCGTGTGGCTGATAGGTTTGCGGCGGGGATCTGCTTTGGTCCTGGTGGAGAAGCACGTGGCAGAAGCGTCAGGTCCCTTTGCTCATCGTGGGAAGGAGCTCAGTGATCTCATTGCTGCAGGCAGGTGCTCCAGGCCAGTCTCAAGTCACACAAAAGGAGGTAAATGTGTGCCTCCGTGCTAGGCTCAGTCAGTAATTAATACTGAGTTTGTGAAATGTGTTATTGGTATAATTATGGTGCAGCTTGAGACAGCTCGAGGTAATAAGTCTGCCCCTTTTGTGCACACTGAGGCTTTTTTCCGCTATAATGCGCTATTTTTGTGGCGGTGAGGTATGCTTCAAGGGCCTGTATACGTAATTTAAAACAAAACTGGAAGAATTCAGCAAAGAGGGAGAGTGGGACTGGAGGGTGGGTGTGCGTAGGTAGGTAGGAACGAAACTTCTGTGTTGTTACAGTCCTTAACGTGAGTGTTAATCATTCGAACCTCTCAGTCCTGGCAGTCTTTTTTAAATGGTGAGTTTGCTGGAAGAACTATTTTGGCTGCAGCCTCTGTGTAAACCTGGATGCAGATGAGGGTGGAAATCAATACTGTGTGTCCCTGGTGCTTAGCACAGCAATTACAGGCAGCTCTCCGTAACATCACTGGAGCCGTGTGTCAGCACCCTCGTGTTTGAATTCTGGTTTGAATTAATATTGGTTGAATTAATTGCAAGCAAAAGGCGTGCCTGTGCCCTGTGTCCGGGGCAGGATGCTGGTGCTGACGGGGGGGATGCAGGTAGGCAGGCAGAGCATCGCAGCAGGCGCTGTTGCAGCTTAGGGGTCAGCTGTGGCCCCTGTTCATTCCTGGGTGCACCTCTGGGCTTTTGGCTTAGGGTCTTTGCTGAATCTATGTCTGTGTTTTTGTTAATTTGAGTAAAAGCAGTATCTGTGGGGAAATCCAAAGTTTGGGTGCGAGGACTTGCCATGCTGAATCAGGCCATTGGTCTGTTGAGCCTCATGTTTTTGCTTTAGTCTCCTCCCAGCATTAAATGGAAAACACCTTAATTAATTAACGCTGGTAAAGTGCTTGAAGATGTGAAGCACAATCAATAGCTAAGTGTTATTAATAATGCCTTGCTCCGCGTTTGGCTTATCTCTCTTCCTATTTCAGAGCATTGGTGGCATAGTGTGGACACTGTGTCCAGTGTTGTATGGAGCTCGGGTGCCATGGTGGGGATGGTAGTGTTTGCATGGATGCTGCCAAAATTCAGCTGGGAAAGGAGCAGGAGCTGCACCCTGCTCCTGGAATAAAGGATTTCTCCTCCTTGCTTGTGCAGTGATCTCAAGCATATGCAGCATAAGAAAGATTTCAGTCGTGTCTTGGTAGCTGGTCATGCCAAAGGGCCAGGAGGACCTTTATGCTCATGACAGCCTAAGATAGAGTTTTCTCTTTTTCTCTTTGATCTCTGTACGCTTTCATAGCTACAATGCAAAGACTTTGACTTTTGCCCAGGAGGCAATCAGTTACCTCTGTGCTGTTGCTGTTTTGCAAGTAATCAGCTCGAGCTGTTGAAAATGTACCATTTTCATCTTTTCGGAAATCTTCTCCGCTATTTGTTCTTCCAGAGCTTGAGAGCTGATATTGTTAAGGAACCTGAGGAATTTGGATACCTCAGTCCGGTTGTGTATTCGGAGCATTTTTGCACCACGCTTATCTCAAGATCAAGGTCTTGCTCTGCTATTACTCTTTCTAATAATTTCCCACTTTATTTACCTCTGTCCTGTATAGTTTATGGGGTGAGGGAGCAATTAGTTTCATGCTCTGTAACAATTGCATGCACTGGGAAATTTGTGCGTAGCAATATTCACATGGTTGTTTTAGACGCAAAGAACTGGCTGCAGATAGCGCTTCAGGTCCCTGTTACATCTTAAGTCTTTGAAGATACTAATTTAAAATATCCTTTCTGGAGTTTTCCTATTCAAAAGCCTCATCTGCCATGGTTAGCATAATATTTAGATTATCCTTCTTTTAGGGCCTGTCCAAGGGAGTTTTATTGAAGCTCCTGAGGGTGAGTAAGCTCAGGTAAACTCTGAAGTTGAAGGAGGACTTAATCCAGAGTTTCTGACTTGCTGACTATAGCATAACCATGAAGACGTTTGGTGTTAGACTTGCAGATGTGGAGAGGGAGGTATAAACAGGGCCCGGTCTTAAACTTGGGGAAGATTAAGGGCAATTTTGTCTGTTGGATTCAGGCACTCTCAGATAATCACTAGTGGGGCTGGGCATCCTCCAAAAGGACAGCCTTTCCTCCCGTTACTTACTCTTCATTACTCCAGATACAGTAGTAAACTTGGTGTTCTCTGGGACCGGGGCCAAGTGATGCAGAAAAATCTGCATCCTTAGTGTGAAACTCTCTGAGCTGCCAGAAGAGGCTTTGCAGCCAAGGGGGGGGGCTCATTGCCCAGCCTTTGGGGGCAAGTGTCTTCCCTTGAGTGGTCCCTATTCCCCTCCTTGCAGCACACAGGGCCAAAGTACATCGCTATAAATTAGGCACTAAACTTCAGCGTTAGCACGATATGTAGCAAAGCTTCAGTCTCCAGCTTATTAAAATTCAATTCTCATAATTTCTTATTGACAGTGAAGCATGAGATAGCTTGTGGTACTGACGCAGCAGCTTGCATAACCAGTGTGCTGGTAGCGCGGCGCAGCATGCGGAGCCAGGCTGTGGTTACATCTGCATGTGAAACCCTGGGGAATCGGTTGACCAGAGGCCTTGTTTTTCAGGATACGTCCTCACCCATGGGATGCTGAAGGCTCAGGGAGTTGGTCCTTGCTGCTTTGCCATCTATTCCTGCTTTCCCTTGCTGTATAATTTTGCCTGAGTCTTTATGGCTGATGCTTTCAGGTATTGAGATGGATTTTGTGGAAGCAACAGGTCTGGAGACCTCAACCTATGCATGTTTTGATGTTTGGAGATGTGTACTCTGTTAGCAGGAGGTGGAATGGGTTTAGCTTTTAAGGAAAAAGAAGCAGCAGGTCTGAGCTGTCTCACCAGAATACAGACATTGAATAACTGCTTTTGAAAGTGTTGTAGTCAGTTTGTTTGCAGGAGCTGCAAAAGGGAGGAAGAGCTCTTCCCAAGGTTTTCCTAGTGCACCCCTGGCCAAGGGGGTTAATTGGGGGTGCAAGGGTGAGGGTTTGGGGGTGTTTCCCCAGGGGTAAGAGGCTGAGGTTGAGCGATAGCGACAGGCTGTGAACCAGGGGGACCTAAGATAACAGAGGCTTTATAGAGGGACAATGCGTCGCCGGGTAAGAACAACTTTGCAGAGGTATTGATTATGATTCAGTGTGACACTGGCTGGAGGCAGCGGCTCCCAGGAACATCCCGATACCCCAGTGCCCCTCAGCTCGGCTCTGGCTGCACAGCTTCAGTAATCTGATAAATTGCTTATTTCTCTAATCTTGTTAGTCCTTTCCTTTGCTGGATCCCTGGGAGGAGCCGCTGGGATGGGGACAGAGCTGGCCACGTGTGATGCAGGCTGGCTGCTGCCAGCTAGACTTGGTGTGGGTGGCTTTTGGGGCAGGTTTCTGTTTTTTGGCCGTGCCTGATGAAGTGATGTGCCTGTGTCCAAAAATTGCTAAAGTGCAAAGACCTCTGCTTTTGAGTGCAGAAGACAAGCTGCAGCAGAGAGCTGTTTTTTGCAGAGAGCATCTGTTGAGAAATGGGCTTTTGTCATTAGGATTTTTGACACCTTCATGGTGCGAGCACTGCAGTAGGGAAGGCTGTGTTTGCTGTGAGTTTTGCTTTTCAGATACGTGGTCAGCCACAGATTTTAAGTACATGAAAAAGCACGGCTAGAGTTTGCTTTCGGATTGCTGGGACAATGGGAAGGGAGCAAAGATACCCACAGAAAGATGAAGGGGAGTGCGGTGCTGTCACGGTCATAGTGGATCTTCTGTGGGCACCTAGGAGACCCAGTGTTTGGGAGAGGATCAACCTTGTTGTTGAAGAAGGAAAAGGGACTGAGTGATGCTCTGCTGCGGTGTGGTCCAGGGCTGCATCCTGGTCTTGGAGAATTGCCCACGTCTCTTGCTGCTTCTGCAAACTTTTTTGCTGGAAGGATCGCCTCTTCTGAGGGCATCCATAAATCCATTTCTCACCCTTCTTGGTCCTTACAGAGTCATTCTGCCTCGCATCTTTTCATGCCACTTCTCCCTCTAAATTAAAATTTCACAGGTTTTACAGGCTGCATCTGGGAGCTAAACCATTGGGGTTATCTGATGGGGAGCTGGCATGTCACAGCCTTTGCTGCTGCCGTCCCAGGGGATGCACTCCTCTCCTATGCAGTCTCTGCTTTATTGTTCTGCTTTGCTGGGTGGCCTCTGGAGGAGAATCCCAGACCTCTCCATTGCCTCCTCTCTAGTGAGAGTGTGCGTCCTCCCTCACTGGGGAGTTAAGTTGCCTTTCGGCAGAAAATAGCATGCATTAGGGGGAAAAAAAATAGCATTTGGTGTGAACACGTATGATATGCGGGATGTCAAGAGTGCGAGCGAGCACAATGCTGTGCTGATGCTATCTTCAGGTTTTTCTCTGACTCCTTTTTGCAACAGCAGTCAAACCCAGAGGGCTGACATTGCTGTGGAGAAGTAGTTTTCTGCAGAGAAGAGGAAGCGGAGCTTGTGCTTCTGCTCCAGCAGATTGAGGCCATAGACAATGTTTGGAGTTTGTAACTGAGAGCCTCTCTAAGGCTTGAGTCTGTAATTCATTTGCCTTTTAATTCTTATAAAACCATGGGATTTGCAGAAGTGGACCTGTCTTTCTGATAGTGACAACCTGCACCAGCCAGTATGTTAACTTGCCAACCAAATCCCTTGGCCACCTTACAACTGGAGGGTTTTCCAGTAGTGAGTGCACACAAGCATGCATGGCATTTAAGCACAGAGATGATGATAGATGAAGGCTGGCAGCATACCCGCACACTTCTGCTCCAGCCTGTTATTTTTAAGCAAACTGTCCATCATCCTCCCCTGGAAATTAACTGGGAAAAGTAGCATGGGGCTACTGCTGGCCTTCACCGAGGGGCTGAATGGGAAGCCCAGCACTGGGTCTGCACAGTGGTTGTGCAGCAGGCTAATTGCCCTAAGTAACAGCTTCCATTGCTCCCTTTGAACAGCAGAATATCCTAAAAGGCTTAGTTTGTTGTTGTGTTCTTGTGTAGGTATGTGCAAGACTGTTGCATGCCCTTCCGGGATGTGTTAAAAGGTCTTTGTAAGATTCTGCTTTTGGTACTTGGGCTGGTTTGAGCAGTCTCTGTCCTCCCATCATAAAGTGGTTGGGTTTTTTTTTTCCAGGATATTTCTGATTGCTGTAAGATACCGTTATGGGTCGAAATTTGCTGTAGGCTCACAAGCATGGGAAGCGTTTGCCTATTTTCCAGGGAGATGTGCTGTCTGAGGGGTGGAAAGCAAAGTGAATTGATTTGAGGAATAGATTTGAGGAACTTACCTTTGATGTCTAGATTTAGATGGTCTAGATGCTCTCTTAAGTTGCAGGAGGGGAAAAAGAACATCTTGGAAGAAATCTAAAGGACTGCTGTAAAGATTTTAGTGGACTATACTGAGATTTTCAGTCAGAAAATCTCCAAATGCAGCTGCATTTTGAATTTTGAATAGCAGCTGCCCTCTGATGTGAAGGCCAGGAGGGCACAGCATTTTTTGGCACAGCCATCACAGCCTGCTGCCTGGGCACAAGGGTGATGCTGGAAAAGACCTTGGGGGCTCAGTTTTCAGCCCAGAGCCATGCACATCTGCAGTGCTTCTCTGGAGTGACTCCTCGCTGAGGGTGCAAGGAAGAGCAGAGCCCAGCTTGGAGTTACTTGTTGGGCATCAGGTGCTTCCTCGGAGCAGAACAACATCATTTTGTGATTTCGTGTGACAGCAGCACATTCAGAAAATAGATTCCTCATCCTGTGATGGCAAAATACTCTCTCCCTCTGTGTGTTTAGCATTGTTTTTCCTAGTCTTAAACGCACCCAATTATTTGCTTTTATATTTGTCAATTATTGCATTATCTGCTCAGGCAAAACATGTCATTTTATCCACCTGCAGATTCTTAATGTTAATTCCTTGAACTTTTACATCCCCCGTAATGTATCTGGAGTTGTTAAATGGCTTTGCCCAAATTTATCATTATTTCTTTGCTGCCAAAGCGATGGTTCAGGCAGGAGAGGGGGGACGGCTTCAGGTGGAGATGCAGCGTGCTCCCCACCACATTTGCATCACATAATTGAATCTGCAAAGATTGTTGTTGTCATCCTTGGGAACAGAACTCGTTTTAAAGCCGCACAGGGTTTTGTTCAAATGAGCTTTGGTTTCTTGCATGATCTCCCTTTGTGGTTGAGAGAGGTCCAAAACTGACAGTTTGGGGTGAGAGAGCTGATTAATGGAGTTCCTAAATTTCCATGAAAAGCAGGGAGAGTTGGTGGGGCTGAAGCTGTGCAGCTCCTGGGGGAAAAGCCATCAAAGGAAAAATATCCTAGCAGCATGGGTCTGAGAAACCATCAAAAGGCAACCTGTTTAGCGAAAAAGCTGTATTTCATGCCACGAAGGTATATTTTGGAGTAGCGTGTTGCAATATCTGCAAAAATTCTGCAGGATTTATTAATTACATGGTACCCGGGCAGTTGCGTTGACTTCAGGGTAGATTCCTGCAAGTCCCTGGAGTCCTGCTGCTTTTGTACACAGATGCTTTTGGTCGGTTGTCGGAGTTCCTGGGAGTGGAGGGGAGCTGTGCGGCTCTCTGCTGGCCAGTCCTCAGCATCTTTTCCTGGGGATGTCCCTGCTTGATGCCCAGTGCTGCCTGCCCCAGTTTAGCAGCTGCTGAATGAGCAGTCTTCTAAGGAAGAGAAAGGGGTTAACGGGGCATGCTGGAGCAGGGGTTGTGAGCTGCCACCTTGCCCTCCTTGCCTGCGTTCTCATACCCGTGTCATTGTGCAGCTTGGTCTGGCTCTGGGACTTGAGCTTCCAGAAGCTGCTTGTGAGCTGCTGAAGATTTGCTGCAGTGGTGTAAAGGTCTGCAGCAGCCGTTGTCCCTAGAGCAAGGCTTGCGGCCGCCGGGCAGGTCACCGGCAGCTGCTGAGGTTGCTCTGAGTGCAGCAATGAGTACAATTTATTGTAGCTTTCAGGCAGAGCAAAGCTTCGAAAAGCACTTTGCATTTTTGCCACCTTTGCAGAGAACCTTTTTATGTGCTGTTTCTCCTTGAACATGCATAATTTCCAGGGTATTTTGGTAAATGATAGAGTTTAACACGTCTTCTACACCCTGCTTATCACTGTGGTTTCTGAGTGCATTCATTAGGGACCAGTTTGATTTTGGGCATAATTTCTCTGATGGGCGCATTTGTTCTGCAGTAGCAGCAGGTCTTTGATTCAGCATTATACCTATGGCAAGATTAATGGAAAGCACTTTACTAAATAGATTTGAATACCTTATAGGTTCCTTAAGGATTCTTTTCTTTTTCATTTAAATGGAGCCATATTATCTTGGGCTGAGGTTTGTTTGATGCCGTTGTGGTTTGCGGACTGTAGTGCTCCCTGCACTGCCAGGGTTGGACTGGTGCGCACCAGAGCGTCTGTAGCTCCTGGAAATAGCCCGATGCTAAAGCTGGATATATGGTTGTGATTATTTTATATTTGTTTTACTTTGTGGGGGGGAAGCATGCATAAAAAAGGCATGAGAGCTCTGCCTGTTAATTAGTCCAACAATAACGTGGTAATGACCACCCTGCAGGATTAAAAACCCATATGCAGATAGCGCATTAACTCCGCTTGTTGGCAGCAGTAAATGATCCAGATAATATCAAATGAGCAGAGCTGGCTGGTGTGCCAGTGACAGCCTGCCGATACTGTGATGTCAGCATGCATACCTTTGACCTCATCACAAAGTTTAGTCAAACCTGGCTTTACACCGTCATGTTTTCCAGTGGATGCGAATATTGCGCAGGGAGAAATTAAGTAAATCCTCGCTGGCAAGAGACCCTTTGTGGGTGGCCTTGGGAACAGTATTTGGGTATAGATTTGCAGGGCTGCAGCCTAGTTGAGGGCCTTTATTAACATACTGATATACCTGGTTCTTGGACACATGGATTTGGTGCTGCTGCTAAGGGTCATTTACCTTAATTTTGGAGCATTGTTTCCACCCCTTGGTGTGATCCTTATGCCAGGAGGCGGTTACCAGCTCTGTGAGAACTTGAGTGACCTGATCCAGTTCTTTGCCACAGCGTGAGCCAAGCCCCTGGGGCTGAAAGGTCTGGTGAAGCATTTTGGCACACTGCCGTGTGGTTGCAGGGACCTGCCCCTCGGTCATGACATGCATAAGGGGCTTTGGCTGTTGGGTTGGTAGATACCTGCTGCAGGAACTCGTGCCCAGTGTCATCTCAGTTTGAGTGCTTGAAGTCACCCAGATACCTTCAAAAATGCCGGTGTTGGATCCTCCAATGTACTCCGAGCTGGAAGCAGCTGACATTTTCATTCTCTTGGAGAAGGAAAATTATCCGAGCCTTGATGACTTGCTGTGATTTATGCTGGTTCTTTTTAGTTGCAGCTGTACATTAAGACTCCAGATTGGGAGATATTTTGCTTAACTGCAGTTTTTGCGAGGTAGCTCTCATTTGCCAATTCATTTTTGGTTGTTACTGCCGATGCAAGTATAAGCTTATTTTGCAGCAATGTTTCACATCTTTCCTGGACTTGAATCAGCAAATGAGTGTTGATATCTTTGTGACAATCTGGTGAGGAGAGGGGAAGCGGAAAAATTGGAGTGATGCTCTGAAGATAATTTTGTTCATGCTTTTTTTTATCTCAGTGGTCAAAGACACTTATCAAATCCAGTATCTTGAGTAAGAAGGGTGAGCTGGGTATTGCTGGCTACACGTGGATGGCATGAATGGATGTAGTGCCGGAGATAACCGGTAGGAAATTATCAAACATGGTCTGGTTCCTCTGGGATATGTTTTCAGTGTATCTTGAATTTCTTTGTGTGTACACGGTTCAGAGGGTAATACCATTAATTAGACCAACAAGAAAGACTAATAAAAGAGTATAACCCTTTATAGTCTACTAGGTTTATTCCTGATTAGCAGAGGTGCTCTGATCTCATCATAAATCTGTGTATATGTCATTAGGAGAGCAGTATTAAGTTGGTAATTAACATCGCCAAAAAGTTTTCATCGTTTGTTCTGTTGAAAATGAGTAAAAAATGGTAAGGAAAATAAACCAGCATGGAACTTTGAATATGAGGTAAAAGCACAAAGATTTTCCTTTATTCCAGTCTATTAGGGAACAAGGGTGGGGAGAGGAGGTGTAGGGTACCACAGATGCTACACCTGAGACTTGAACTAAATCAAGGAGGATGTCAGCTGCCCACCTGTAACTCATTCCCCCATGCCGTGGCTTTTGCAGGTACCCCACAGTACTGGGCCAGGGCCCTTTTCAACATGTATGCCATGCCAAAAAGTCCATTTCTGCCTCTGCGCGCCTGCACAGCTCCCATTAACATCAGGGAGTTATGGGTGCCTGTCCAGAGCAGAACAGATCCCATATATCCTAATACAAGTACTATGCAAAACACCCTGTTTTATCAGTGCACTCACGCTCAAGCTGGGTGAATATTGTCCTGGGCAATATAAAGCCAATTCTTTCTGAATTTTAGCCAAAACTTTGCTGGGTAAAGAAGCAGACGGCATGCGTGCTGGCGTACTCTGCAGGCATCTCCATTTCGTAACGACAGAGAAGGGGTGTGCAGGAGAGTCATGTTATTCGCAGGCAAATTGTTCTGGGTAGTATTGAAAGTATTATCACAATGAGGTGCTGGTCAGGCACTGAACTCTGTAAACACAAGTGTGGTGTCTGTCTGTGTGACTAGTGCTGTTGCCAACAAAGAATCCTAATGGGGAGCCATTGCCAGTGCATCATCCTGCCGGGCTGGGATCTGCGCACGGCAGTTTCCTTCCTGCCTGTTAATTCAGGCAAGCATGAACTTGCTTTGTTAGTTATTTCGCTTCTTATAAGTGATGGCTAGCAGGGAAGATTAGCTGCTTTCTGATGAACTCATGAATGTTTGGTGGGGGGTTTATATATTTTTATTTTCTAAGTTCATTTTTATGGCAGAGAATAGCATCACAACCAGGAGGTTTTTGTGGGGATGGTACCTGTGGTGGAATTTTGTCTTTGCTGCTCTTCAGCATTTCCTTTAAACTTATTTGCATGAGGTTGAACTGCTAAGCAAATGTTCGCCGTGTTTTAACCTGTTGCAGAGCTCCACTGTGCCTTTCTTTGTTAGCCTGCTATGGAAATGAAGACAGATAACTGGAGCTCCCATCGTGCGGATGTGCTCACAAACAGACGAAAAGCAGCGAGGTCCTTATCAGCGCCCCGTCGATAAACGAGGGCACAAAAGCCCTGGCATGGACCCACATCTCCTACTTATTTGGAGATTAAAAGCTCTTGAGGCTTTAGTTTGTTGTGAAAGTTAATTGCGAAGCACTTGAACCTTGGCAGGGCTCCCATGCTGAGACTCATCATGCCCGAGCTGAGCCCTCCGACAGGTACAGCTCTTGTCTGGGCTGGTCGCTGGGGCTCCCTGTGCAGTTGCAGAGGAGGGACTGGGACCTCCAGATATTTTAGACATCCCAGGAGGAGATAAATGGTCCTTGGGAGATGCTGGTCTTTCCCCACTGACCATAGTGTGAGCCAAGGCAGGAGGAGAGATGATCCCACCCATGGTGTTGATCTCTCCCGCTGGCAAGTGGAGTTGGTTCCTCAAGGTTGTTCCCAGCGCTGGTCATTGCCCAGTGCAACTCCATGACCCACTTAGGGTGGCATCTCTTCTGTCAAGTCTTGGTGTCCTGGCATGTCTGCTGAGATCTTCTGGGGTCATGACCCACATCCAGGATCTTTGTGTTTTTTGGATTGATCCTCCAGGTCCTTCAGGTGAAGGTGGTAGAGGAGGTGCGAATGCTGTCAGGTGAATGAACCCAAAAGGCCCTGTCTCTTCTCTTCAAGCTTCGCCTTGCCCCTTTCATTAGCATTTAAATAGGCTCACCATAGAAGCTTTCCGCATTGCTGGTGCTCTGAGAGATGGGAAGTGCTGAGCAGCCTGGCTGAGAACAAACCTGAAAGAAAAGCAGAAATAAAAGCCAAGCCACATGATTGCACAGGGACAAGGTTTGGTTTTTGTTTTGATTTTTTTTTTAAGATGCTTTCTGATAGCTCCTTCCTGGCCAATGCCTGTGCAAAACCTTATGCATCGAGTCGTTGAGGGATCTGGTGAACTACAGGATGGGTGGTCAGGTTGCAGGGATTGCTGTGCCGGACATCTGCAGCGGCGACTGAGTGTCTCAGGCTCAGTTGTGGGGCTGGTTTGGACAGGTTGGTCCAAAGTTGATGCTAGCTATAGATGTTGGTTTGCTTTGGTTTTCAGTTTTCATCACAACCTCCTGTGGTTTTAACGCCAGGGCTTGCGCATGCAGGAGGGTGCGATGGGAAAGCCCCACTGTGCATGAGGGATCAGCTTGATTGTCATAAGAGAGGGCAAAAAACCCCTAACAATCTCAAGTACGACAAATAGAGCGTTCCCCATTTTGAGTCTCCATCCTCCATTTAAAATAAATAAAAACACTGCCCCGTCGGTATTGTTTTGTACCTGCACTTTTATGGAACAAAAGTAAATGTTACTGATCTGGCAGCACAAATGAAAGGAGAACGAGAAGCGATGTATGAAATGAATTGCCAGCCAGTTTTTATGTTTTTCTGTATTGGTCTTGTGGCATTTCTATCGAGCAGGCCAGAGCACAACGTTCCCTTACATAATGCTCACATCACTGGAGTATGATTATATCCGACTGTCACAGATGAGGATGCTGTATTTATGTCTCAATGAATTTCATTCCTCGGTTTACATGTCCTGGTCCTCTGGGGAATATCACAAATCCAGTGTTACTGAGTACAATGGCATGTTTGATTTATCAACTCTATTAATGATCTGGTTGAAGGGAGAAACAACACATTAATTAAATTCACAACTGATGATTAACTTGGTGTTGCGAGCACCAGGCAGGACAGAGATTTAGCATGGAGAGAAATGTAGGCAAGGGATGGCAAACCAGCATGCGAATGTTACTGTGCTCGCAGTAGCAGACAAAAATGTGAAGAATGGGGATTTGGTGAGAAGACGATGCTTAGCATAAATGAGGGTTGTTGGGCTGTCTGCAGTCTCCACCAATTGTGGCCCAAATCAGTGTTTCTGTAGGTGTTGCAGGCTTATACTGGTGTATACTGGTGCAATGGGAAAGGGGGAGTGCTGGGTATTCATGCTCAGGAGGACAAATTAAAAAAACCCAAAACACCTACGGGTTGTCAAGCGTGAGTATTTTGGCGCTGCTCCGTTGATGGTGTTAACATAAATTCAAGCTGACCTAAGTGCACTGGGATAAAACCAAACATTTACCCTCGGAAAATCCTCTGACTGAATGTGATTTTTCACCATTGGCTTTGGGCTGTTTTGTGTTTTGCATTTCTTTTCTGTGGGTTTTAGTAATGAAAACAAACAACTTGGCTTCATCTTGGGTTGTACTTAACTTCATTTCTAGTCGTTTTCTCTTGTTCCTGGGCATTAACACACTTAGTAGCTGAGCTGCAAGTAGGCAAGAGGATGAACTTAGTTTGGATTTAAAGTGTTTGTTTTCTAGCATGATGCAAAATCTCTGAAGTCAAGGCTGACTAGTTTCTCTTGCAGGATCTACATATACAAGTATTCCTACACGAGATACTAAGTGCCCAGCCAGTTCCATAGGCTTTGGCGTATATAGCCACATGGTCCAAGCTAAATGCATGTACAGTGAGCGGGCTATTGGCCCCTGCCAGTGCATAACCTCCTCCCCTCTGCTTTTTGGTTTGTATTCCTGACCTTCCTAATTGTCTCCAGCTGAAACTCTCCCTTAAGAGTGAGCTCAGATGGAAAATATTTTTGGGCAAAAAAGTTAACAGTTTTTTTGTGGGGAAAGCCTTTTTTTTTTTTTTTTTTAAAGGTGGAGTAAGCTAGAGGTGGTGTATTTGTTAAAGAAACCAAAGATGCTTTATTTTAGTAAAGGTATCTATGGATTATCTGGAAGGAGAAAAATGCAGCAAACCCAACTGTGAGTTACAGTGTATTGAGCACTACAAGGGGAAGTTTAACCAAAAGCCTCTTACTCTACACCTAACTTGGTGTGGGTTATTGAAGGGAGGAATTTGAGGACCTGTTTGCAAAGAATGATATTAATTATTTGGGGCTGGGCTAAATAAAATTAACTTCAGACACTTAAGTGAATTAATTTGTCCTCATCATAACCCCCAGGCCACATGAACAGTATTCAGGTTATTAAAAGGCTGTTTTAAAATGAAGAAGAATTTTTCTAGCTCACTATCTTTCTTGGTCGGAAGAAGGGTGTTATTTTAAAGATCAATTACTGTTGTTCAGGTCCTATCATGCCATCTCAAAGATTTCTTTTATTTATTTTTAAAATGTTTTGCAATCGATAGTTTTCTTTTTTCTCTGTAGTTTTTTTTCTTTTTGTGCTACATTTTCTTTTTGTGCTATACCCTGGGGTACAATTAGGAGTGTGTGCTGCCATTCTGCATCTAAGCAGTGCCAGGACTGCAGCAAGCATTAAAGCTCTCAGAAGGTAAATATTGCAAGGGATGTAACAGAAGGAGTCCTGGAAAAAGAAACAAGCCCACAGCATCTAGGGGATTTATCCACGCCTTGATGTTTGAAGGCTGCAGAGGGAGGGATTGAGGGCTTGTAGGATCTCGCAGACCATGGATGGGAAAGACCAGGTTCGACTTGGTATTAGAGAATAAATGTCTGTGTGAGCAGTCACCCACAGAGCTGCAAGGTTGGGCGCTCACAGGGATGTGGGCAGAGAAGCCTGTCGGGTTTGCACTGGCACTGGGCATTGCTGCAGTGGCACAAGGAGGTCCCTTACTCCGCATTCCTGAAATGCTCGTGCGATGCTGCAGCTCATCCAGCAGGACTAGGGTCACCCCTTCCTGGGGGGAAAACTAAAAAAAAAACTCCACTTTGCTTGTTCTAGTTCTGCTGAGTGTCCTTTGAGCATTGGTTGTAGGCTAAACTGTCTTCCTGTCCTGATGCAGAACAAGGAAAACGACGTGGTTAAAAGCCCCAGTTATAGGATCCTTGCAAAGATACACGGGTTGTGCAGTAATGATGGTTGAGCAGATAAGCAAAGGGCTAAGCTTTGCTGTAAAACGCAGGTACCCAGGTGTGTTTCACCTAAGAGCGCAGGCTTGAGCAGTTGTGCAATGGGGAAATGTCGTGTTGTCCATGGGGGTACGCGTGGGAGAGCATGGGGATGGAGAGCTGGCCCGAGAGCAGTGAGGGTCAGGTTTGAAGTTGTGCATCCCCCACTCTTCCTCTCCACTTCATGCCGTTATATAGGGTAGGGGCTGAGTCTGGTTGATGTGCAGCACAGAGGGACCGGGTGATATTAAAAGAAAACTGCAAGAACGCTTCCTGCATTGAGTGCTTGAAGGCATCCCTCCTTCCCTGGCTGTTATCTGCAGCATCATCCCTGTCCCCCACCCTGTCTCCTCTAACAAAGCAGTGACGTGCACATAAGCGTGCTTCCTCCCAGTAACACTGGGAGAAAGTCACTGGTTCACGCAGTGCCTTGGCAGGTTTGGCAGGAGCTGTCCTCCTGCAGAAAGCCCCCACGGGCCAGGGCTGGGTTTGCACCTTGTGTGGTACAGGGAGCTCCTGGCTGGGCCAACGTTTTTTGTATTCCAGAAATTTTTGTCTGTCAAAGGGGGTGTGTGGGCAGTAGAGACGGGCTGGGGGGTCGGGGAGAGAGCAATGCTCTGAGCAGCAGAAGCAAGGTCTAAAAAGGAGTTTTCAGCAATTTTAAGGTGAGTTGTATTCATTGAATTGCAATAGTCTTCAAATGTTCCTGCCATTTGATGTGTTGGAAGAGATCAATCACTATTTTGGAAGATTAATTTATACAATTCAGATCACACTTGTAGGGTTTCTTTGTTTCCTAGCGTTTCTTCTTTTCCTAATGGCAATTGTTTCACATCCTCTAATCTATTATACTTTTTAATAAGGCATATAATTCATTATTTAAGTGGTAGTGTTCTGATAATTAGATGAGTTATTTTTGTCAGTGCTGATTAGTTGGTAAGTACAGATTAGTATTTGAAGATGTGATGTGGTCCCTTGATACTTTTGTTTCAAAGAGGTGATGTGGCACTTGTTTCATGGCGTTCCCAACAACTTTATCCCTTACAGTGGGAGGAAGGTGCCTACAAATTGTGAAGAGGGTTTGAAAGGCTCCGGATCTTGTTTCCCCTGTAAAACTCATTATGTTAGAAAAATGCCATCGAGTGTGAGCTGGGGCTGGTATATTGAAATTGCAGCTCCCTGGGCAGGCAGAGTTTCTGTCTGCACATGCAGCACTGGGTGCCACGGGGGCCCTTACCCTAAATGGGATTTTGGGGCGTGCAAGCAGTATCCTACATGTTGCAGGGCATGAACCTGCTGTTTGCTGGGTATGTCCTAGAAAAGCTTTGCCCCTTCACAAATAGAAAGCCTTGGCCTTTTTTTTTTTCTTTTTTTTTTCCCCTGGAGTTAATTGCAGCGTGGGACAATGTGGGCTTTGTGTGCCTGTCCCTGCGCTGGGGGACGGTTTCTCCTCTCCTCCCCTGCAGTGCTGATGGCAGAGTTGTTCTCAATTCGTGATACAGAAGCTGTTTGCAGGATTAAGGTTTTTTTAAGTTCGTTTGCAGACTGCTTAATGAAGGGTGTGGTGGCCGAGGGGAGGGACTGGGCACCTGCAGACTGTTATGACTCAGGTGCAGATATCTGTGGGGTGAGACATCCCGGCGTTCCCTGTCCCCTGCAAACTAGACCAAGTGAAAGAGTTGATACACTGCAGTGTAATTAAGCATGTGTTTTTGGAGTTGCAGCCTTCTGCCTTCTCCAAGATAATATGAACCATGCTGCTAGAAGAGATGATGTAGTTGGAGCTGAGCCACCACATTATTCAAGACCAGATCTCTGGGAGGAGGGAGTAAAACAAATTTATTTTGTCACTTGGTCACCCCTACCAAGGAAACCGCAGTGCTCTTCAGTGGCTCGCTCTTATTGTAGACTGTTTCAACCCTCCCTGGTTTAGCAGATGGCTCCAAACACAAATAAGCCTCGGGGATGCCTGTCGCTGCCTGTGACCCCAGGGAAAGTAGAAACCACATTGGAAATGAGCAGGGATGAGGGATGCCTAACATTTTTCTTGAGCAAATAAATGTGGTGTAGGGAAAGCCGGGGTAAGCCCTGTGCATTTATCGGTGCTGTGAGCGAGCCTCGGGCAAACCTCTTGCACCGTGCTTCAATGCGAGTGGGGTTCCTGCTCCTTGGTAGTTTAAGGGCGCCTGTGTTAATCGATGGTCTCTGATGTGTCCTCAAAGGTGTTATAGGGTTTGCATGTGCCTCCAGAGCCCTTCTGCCTGAGGATGGGAGTTGAAGTCATTGGGGTGCTCTCCCTCGAGTTACTGGGGGGTGAATTTGGCACTTGCCGTGTCTTTCCCATGGAGTTTCAGCTGAGAGTGATAGTGGTTGCACGGGCTTTGGAAATGAGTTTGCAGGCCAGTGTAAAAGCAGTGTAAGAGAAGGATTTACCAAGGTAGAAACAGATACTGAGGGTTTCCATACTCCCTGGTTTTGAGTCTGGGGCTGTGGAAATAAATTAGGGGCTCAGCAACTGGGAATGGGGGACAGGAGGGTCTGCCAGGAGGGCAGAGGTGGACCAGAGAAGACCAATGATACCTCCATTGCCCCAGTGCAGTCCTGTAACACAGCCTGGGATTTCCAGCCCCTCTTTGCTTGGCCTGCGGCATTGGAATCGGCGCGTTTTAGGAGAAATGGTTTGTGCTTTATGCACGATCCCGCTGCTGCTGAAGAGGGGGTCAGAGTGTAAGTCGGTTAAGTGGCCGGATTGCCCTGGTATGTTTGCCATGGGATAATGGAAAATTCCTGTGAGGAGTCTTGCTTGATCTAGGGCCAGGGGAAACAGGATGAGGTCTATTCCACCAGCGAACTGATAGAAGAGTACACTGTGCATCTTCCGGCGCCTGGTGCCAATGTTTTTATAGGCTTCAGATTTTATTTTGAAGAAGAAAAGTAACAGTGCGCAAGGCCAACCTGCATTCGTGCCAGGCTCCTTGCCTCTTGCACTGCCTGTGTGCCATTCCTTAGTATAATTTTGGAGGACTGCATGCACAAAGCCTGTGATAGCTTCATTTTCTGCTTCCCAAGATGATGGGAAGAATTCAGGGCCACATGGGTCCCCTGCACTTAGACCCTGCAGTCTGTGTCCTGGCATGGCACACCAAGCACATCAAGTCTGCTGACACCGATGAGAACCTTTCAGGGGCTGCGATAGACTTTGCATCCTCTTGCTTCCCCTAAGTGGGTTTGGGTCCGTGCTAATGCATGGAAATTTAAAAATGACCATCAGAATTTGCGGAGGTAAGGGGAGTGTTGGAAAACTAGTGTCTAGTAGAAGTCTTTGAAAGGAGGTTTTAATATTTCTTAGGACTTTGTGGCATCTTCGTGTTACAAAACCATTTGTGCCGTAGGGCTTTAGACTGAAGGATTCAACTTGCAGTTCTTAGACTGTTATCATTAATAAAATGACTTTGCACTTTGATAGTCCCTTTCATTCAAGGATCTAAAAGTACTTTAAAAATGCTAATGAATTAAGCTCCTTGATAGCTCTTGAGTGCAGCTCTTTGTACAGGAATTTGGTCCAAAGCCTAGTGAAGTCAGTGGAAAGATGTCCATGTCATTAGCTCAGGCAAATCCGTTAATCTGTCTGTCCCTGCTTGTCCCATCTGCAGCCAGAGCTAATGGCATGGATGTTTTCCCGTGCCAGGAGCCCTCATCCTTTCCCCATTGGGATTTTTTTTCTTGATTTTTCTGCCTGGTTCTGCTGCTGAGGAGCACATGGTACATTCAAGGCAAGGGATGGGGACATAAAGATTTAGGGTTACCTATTTCATCTGCTGTTGAGCTCTGACTTGAGGTCAGAGATTTAAGAGGAGTCTGGGTTGGAAATAACATGAACAGACAGTCCTGTAAGAGAAAGCCCTGTTAGCCCAGTAATGATGCAGTATAGAGCAATAGCTCCATGCTGTTCGTGTGCCATCGTTGTCCAGCTCAAGGAGCGGTGGTTTCCTCCAGGAAATCTTGCAGCAGTGGGAAGAGCTTACCCATCTCTTTTGGTTTCCAGACCAAGACCATCCCATGAGCTTTATTCCTTCACCCATTTCTAGTTTGTTGGAGGTTTGCCATCACACTTCGGAGAAGACTGCTCCTGTTGCTGTGGGACATAGCTATGGACATCAGCAGCAGGGCTGGGCTGTAAAGAAGAGTGCATTGCTGCTGGTGAAAACTCTCTTTTCATTCAGTTCATGGCTGTCAACTGAACTACCAGGGGAATTCTTCTTGCTGTATTAAAAGAGATGAAAGCAGTTATGCCCCTGGCAAAGCCGTAGACACAAGGCACTGTGAATGTCTTGATGTCCCTTTCCTCTTCCAGCCATACAATGGGTAATGTCCTTACATCTGATCAGCCGTGACAATCTGTATTTTATAGATTCTCGCTCTTTGTCACCCTGTTACAATCTCCCCTCTCCCCTACCTTTCATTAATTGTCTCTCAAAACATCTCGTCACTGCTCTGATGGTTTTTTACAGTGGATAAGCCTGTTAGAGATAATCTGGTTTGCTGAATTTCCTTTCTGCTGGGCAATCTCCGTAATAGCCGCCTCAGAGGATTTCATTGTGTTTAGTATCAGGATGTGGCTTCGTATAAATATTCTGTTTCTCCATGGTTCTTCTGCTGATTAGGGTCTGTTATTTCTCCTAAATAAATTGTCTTGTAAAATACTTCTGAGAGGGGAGAGCTTCACAGAGGCTTAGTGTATGTTTGGTGCTTCTGAGCACATTGCATTGGCCAAGATGGTCAAAATTCACTGCTGATTTTGGATATGTCAACTTTGACAGTTCAGGGGCCAAAACAAAGGGAAGAAGAGAGATGAGGGAGAGGAAAGAGTTACAGTCCTTAAATGTGACATCCCTTGTACTAGAGGGTGGAGTCCTGTGTGATTCTGGGGGTATCCCCTTTGGGATGCCCCATGGAGAAAAGGTGGCAGCCAAAAGGCATGTCCTCTCTCCTTTTATCCATTTCCCTGCTATGCAGTAATCAATAGCATCATTTAATCTCTGTTAGAATTTTATCAGACTTCATGTAAACTGATAAGGACATTTGCCACCACTGCTTCTTTTGAAAAAGCTCATTTTTCAGCACTTTTAAAAACAAACCTCTTCCTTTTTATATGTGCTTCAAGGATGCTTTTTCTTTTCCCTTTCCCTGTCCAAATTGGTGCTGGAGGGAGGGTCAGGATATTACAGTTATGTTCCTGGTGTTGCCAGAGAGCTGCTGAATGATCTTCAGCAATTCATTTGATCTTTCTGTGCCTCGTTCTCACAAATAAAGGTGCTGGTAATAACTTTCTATTGTTAAAGCTCTGGTAATAACTTTCCATTGTTAAAGCTCTTGTATAGAAAGTGCTATATGGGAGTTAGAATAATTACTGTAATCATTTGCAAGTGAAGGCGCTGGAAATAAAAGTTTCTGCAATATAGGACCTTAGTTCTTGTTGAAGGGAATTATTAGAATAATTTTGGCAGGAATGACCAAAAAAATGTGAATAAGGTAACCACTTCTATTGAATTTATAGTTGATGAGGAGCTAGATGATTGAAAGATATGAGACATGAGTGGAAGGTGTACGTTTCTGTTTGAGCTGCCCTGGGAAAAAAAAGAAAGCATCTGCTTACTCCAGCTGATTTTGGTCTTGTCTAGCATCTATGCACCATGTGGGTTCCTTGTATGTATCGGCAATGAGCCATTTTGGCCATTATTAAAAAAAAACCCAACCAAACAAAAAACCAACCCCCAAACTCCAATAAACAAACCCAAAACCAGTGACATTTCCCCCATCACTGCTTATTCTTCAGCTGTGGCTGCACAAGCTGATCTCATGCAAGAAGGCAAATTTAAGCAGTAAAGACAATATAATGCTGACCATGATTGTCCATACAGTACCTAGGTACGGTAATTATAGGTGCATTAGGATAATGGAGAAATAGGTAAGTTTGTGCTATATGTTTCTCAACTCCTGGCTCCCACCCTGTCTCTTATTACCTCTAATTTACAGCTTGCTAAAAATAGGTCTTGGAGAAGACTTGGAGCTGTTGAGACAGAGACAGAGCAAGACCGTAAATCACTCGACAGCTCATTTCCTTATAGCAAATATCTTACTCTTATGACTATATGTTTAGATTAAGGAAGGAATAAAATGTAGCAAGAACTTGGTTTGGTTGCTGCATGCTTTGGTCGTATTTCTTTTTGCTTTAATAAATAGTAGCGTAAGTAGATAGGAATTGGACAAGTCCTGTAAGAAAGGCCTGAACTGCACATTAGTTTCTGTCTTTTAAACATCTGGGATTTGGGGGTTTTTGGTATTGGTGTGGAAAGGAGAGCTGTGGTTAGGGCAGGAGCTGGGATCTGTGTTGCAGCATCGTGCACGGCTCTGCAGCAGGAGCAGTGATGCCTGCACCGGGTGCCATGGCACTAACCTGCCTGGGCTGGGTTATTTCACCTGACTTGCCATGAGATGATGGACAATATGCCTCATCTTCATGTCTCCTAAGCCCTTTTGGCCTTCGTTCTCGCTGAGTCTCTGCTCTGCAACCCTTTGAGCCCCGTTCCTGCAGCCAGTGGGAACTTCACCAGTAACTCCAGCCAGGGTGGGTTCAAGACCTTGATGGTTGTTTCTTTTCCTTATGTGCGCAGGGGTCTCCAGAGCTCTTTGCAAACACCGCTTAATTTAAGACACTCTCGTTAGGTGGGTCGGAGGTGTTATTCAGTTGCTGAGTTAGTTTTATTCCCTTGGGATATTTGCTTTACGCTCTGGCTGGGGTTGAGAAGCCAGCAGCCACAGCTGGGGCTGTTTTTTTGAAAGACATGGACAGCTTTTTCAAAAGACGTCCATGTCCACCTCTGTCCCCTGCAAAAGCCACATTTCAGAGGGATCTGGTGGAGGTTACCCATCTTTTGATGCATGTTTAATTTCCCCTAGCGCTACACCCCACGTAGCCTAAGCCACTGTTCCTGTTCTTCATCGTCGCCATGAAGGGACCAGCCAGACAAGAGCAGGTTGTGCCAAAGCTCTGCGGTGCAAATAAGAGTCACGGGATCAAGCCTGTAATAACAGACTGCATCTTCTGGTGTGGCAATATGTGTTTTAAGATGAGTGGAATTCGAGCCTTGGCTTGCTGGATGCAGCTTCTGATAATCAGATCCATTATCTGAATGTTGTACTGTTTTTTTCACAGCAAATATTTTGATGGTGTTATGCACGGCTGGGTATTTGCATCGCTTAATGGCAGCTCGGGAGAGACGAGTCCTGCTTCCAGATCTGACAATAACCTGTGATAAGATCGCAGACAAGGCTCTTCTTTCACCTCAGCTGCTGTTTCCCGACCTTAATGTCTTTGCAAGAAAAATGCTATATGACAGCCGGGGGTTATAGCATTGCCTTAGACTTGTGCTATCTATCTACATTGCACAACAACAAGAAAAAGGAGTTATCAGTGTCCCAGGAGGCAGAGAACAAATTTAGGTCCCGATCTTGCATATGCTTATACAGCTAATTAGCTTTACTCAATGGAGCCCATTCAGCCTGTAGCACTTGTCCTTCATCTGTTCAGGACCACGTGTGTGAATGCTTATTGAAAGGCGAAGTCAATTGGCACATTGTTGCACGTACATTTTTTCTTATGCTCTTGTTTGAAGTGGGAACAGTCTCTCCATTATAGAAACTTTTTTTTTTTTTTAAATGTAGTACAGCTATTGCTGTGAAATTACGGACCCAGGTAAATTTATGCTTTTCCATTCTCAGGTCTGAAATTGCTGAGCTTGGCTGTTTTGGGGCAGGAAACATTTAGCAATATTTGTCATCGCATGGGTTGATGTGGCTCCAGACGTGGGTGTCGTGCCAGCTCCGGGACTTTGAGTAATAGACACATAATGACTGATTACCTGATTGTTGTCGGGTGGTTGTGTATCAGGACCTTTCTGTCTTGGCAATTAATCTGCTTGTTGATGAACGGTCGACCAGATCCTTCCGGGATCTCTTGTCATTTTGGTCATTCAGCAGCAAAAATTGCAATGCAACATTTATCACATTTTGAACTAGAACTTTACTGATGCTGTTTCAGGATATAGGAGTACATAAAAACGAGCAAATCCTGTGTGCAGTGGGAGAACATGAACGCTAAGTGTGCTGTCCAGATGGGCTCTGTGTATCCCCACATCACCGGGTCGTCCCGGGCACTGAGCCCAGGTCAGTGTACAAGCTGCTTTTACTTTGCTTCTACATTAAAACTACCTTGTCATAATCTAAGACCGAGCTTAAAAACTAGAATTTACACAGTGGTTCTGTGTTAATGATATTAATGTAATGGTACTAACAATAGTTCGTTAAGGGCAAAGCTGCAGAGATTTCTTTTTCCATTTGACCTTGAGTGCTGACGTTCGACTGGCTTGTATCGTGTTTTTTTCCCCATGTTTGAACTTGAAAGGTTCTTTAGTACTTAGCTCGATGCTTCTGTTTTGCTTTTTCAATTTTTATTATTTCCCATGGCTGTAATGTACGGTGATACCCTGTGCCAGGTCATTTCCAGGACTTGGACCCAAATTAGATTCGGTAGCTGGAAGGCGCTGAGCCTCAGAAATGTTTGTACATGATTCAGTTCCTGGAGGACAAAGGCTTGTCCTTGGCCACGGAGCATCGTACACGCGACTCTCCTTGTGCTTCCAGGCACTGTAAGAAGAGAAATGTGGAGGCAGGCTGTTCCCAGGATAGTCCTGCCTAAAATTTCCCGCCTGCATGGCTAATTTTGAGTTTTGTCTCCTTTCCCAGCCAGATTCTCACTCTGAATCTTTATCAGATGCTAATTAGCATTCGTTCCCACCCAGTACTGGGATGTTTATTAAGGTTTTTTGAGAAAGCTTTGCAGTTCTGGCGCTGTTGCAACCCTGCCAATGAAATCTCCCGTAACCTCTTCATGCCTCGCCTCTCCCCCTTGTGTTGGTCTGCAAGTGCCCAGTGACCCCAAATTGTTAAATTTCGGCTCAGGCATCTTGTGATGACTAAGGTTTGTGGATAAATAGGGTTAGGGCAGGATCTGCTGCGCTGGTGTGACTTCCACCACTGCTTGCTAGGGATGCTCCAGTCGCGTGGTCCTGCAGAGCCCCGGGAGTCGCTGGTGTTGGTTGGAGACCAATTTCAACCCATAGTTTGAAACTCCAATACAAGCTGCTGCCTGCTGGTGTCTGCTGTGTATTACCGAAGTCAGCAGATGCCATCACGCACTTGCTCGCTGTTGCTCCCTGCTTATTTTTATTTGCATGCCTGGGATTCTTGCTTTCAGCTCAGCAGCAATAAATGAGCCATTTGCATAATGAATGGTTTTAAAAACTGCATCCTTGCAGTGTCTTGAGCCTTGCCCTTCAGAAGTGCCTGTTTTCCGGGAGAAGGCGGCATAATTCAAAAGCTTAAATTCCTCTGGGAAATGGAAGTTTGGGTGGGAAATACTTGGGTTATTTTTCAGCTAACTTCTCCTGTGGTTACATGGTGCCGTTGCACAGCTCTGTGAGTGCAGCATCGTAGAGGCTTTGGAAGCAAGTGGGGAAAATGCAGTGTATTGCTCTGTGTTGTAGCTGGGTGGGAGGGGATGCAATGGGCAAGAAATGGGGGGAAAAACGTGCTGGAAAAAGCTGCTCTGCTCTAGTTCCTGCTGGTCATTTGCTGTAGAAGTAACTTCATTTCTCTATGCCTTGTTTTTTCATGTAAAGTTGCTGGGGGTGGGGGTTGTCTTTGCTCCTGGGTGGGGAAGGCCACCTGGATTCTGGGTGCTGGTGTCTTTCTGTAGTTAAAAAAAACATGCAAGCCGGTTTAATTTCCTCCCCGTATTTCCTTCAGATCCTCTGAAAATAAAAAGAAAAAAGACATTTGGCCCATTCCATGCTCTCCCTTCTGCTTTTCCATGTGCTTGTTGCCATCCTGGCAGCAGTTTTGGCTCCTTTGGGATAAATGTTCATTTCGTGCACGGTTGTCACCCTCCTGCAGCAGTGCTTCCCCAAGGACAAACCTATGAATAGGATGTGTGGCTCTTTGGGTGGAAAGGCTTAGCAGAGGAGCATTTCTGCTGGCGTGCTCAGAGGCACATTAATGTGAAAGGTGCAGTTTGGAACGGGATTTCAGCGAAAGAGATGATGAGAGCACACCTGCAGAATAGCAGGGAAAAAGCAGAGTGGAGACCTGTGCGTTGGCCCCGGCTCGGTGGCACGTGTGCCATATGGGGGTTTCCTTGGCAACTTTTTCATCTGGTCTGCTGGGTATTCAGGAGCAAAAATAGAATGCGTTGGTATTCGGTGCTTGGGAGGTGCCAGTCCCCTCTGATCGGAAAAGGAGGAGCATGGCTTGCCCTAATAATCCAGGCAAGGCATGAGCTCTCCTGTGTCTCTATGGATCCTTTTGGGGTGACCCCATCTGTGGCCACGGGGCCACCAAGTACCCAAGACCTCCACGTCCTCCACCTGAAACTGGGGCATCCCCCAAACATAGTGAGGTACTTCCCCCCGCATTGGGATCGTGGAGCAGAAAATGGGGTGCAGGACCCCCAAACCGAGCCCCGCCAGCCCCAAAGGGGCAGGAGCTCTTGGTCCTTGTGCACGGGGAGTTTTCTGCTGTGTTTGCGCTGCTGAGAAGCCCTGCAGCTTGGCGGGTGATGGGTTTCCTAATCGTTCCTAATACAAAAAAGGAGGATGAATAATGAGCAGCGATAACTCTCCTGCAAATGTTAGCATCCCACTCGCTCTGATAAGACGTCGCTCCCTTTCAAGTCCTTTAAAATGCTGTCTGTGTTTCCAGGACTCTTACTGCAAAAATTCTGCAAGGCACCTGTTTGTGTTTGTTTTTCTTTAAACTACTTTCAAATTTCTGTTCACCAAGTTTGTGGAATGTGTAGCAAGCTTCATCTGAGGAAGAGATGAGTGCAGTCGAGTCCTTAATAGAAAATGAATGTGAATCAAAATCCAGTCCAAACTCTGTAATCTCTGCCCCACACAAGAAAGCTCCACTTCAAGGAATAAAAGTAGGAAAAAAATAGGTTGGATTTAATTGCTTTGGATGCTCTGTTACACCAGACGTGCGAAAAGACGATAAAAGATGCAATTTAAAGCTCAGCAGCGGCAGGTTGGAAATGCTGGTGCTGGTGTGCTGGGAGAGGGATACTTTATCCCCAGCACATCTCTGCTGAGTTAAGATAAATGCTGAGCTATTAAGTTCCTGAGAGCAGTAAGAGGCTGGGAGAGAAGGTCACTTACTGTTTACACTATTTTGGATTTGCCTCTGCGCTGCATCACTTGGTCTCCTGTGCTGTAAGGAGAATCCCCTTTCTCCTCTGACACTCCCCCCAAATGAGCCCCCCAAAAAGTGCTGGGGAGCTCAGGANGGGGGGGGGGGGGGTGCTTCCCCCCATCCCTGCAGGACAAAATGCTCAGTGACTGAAATAGCCCTGGGGATGGCAGGTGCCTTCCTCGAGTGACAGGGACACCATCTTGCCACCCGGGGGGGCTGAATAAAGCTCCTGAAGCTGGGCTGGAGCTTGGCGTGATGTGTGGGCAGGGGGTGGGAAGCTCGGGGGGGTCTGGTGGTGTTAGCATGTCTGTCTGCCATAAAGTGCTTTTGAAGGTCTTTGAAACTCATGGTCACTTTCTGCTGAGTAACTCCTGATAGAACTGTGATGCTCAATACTGTCCAGCCAGGTGGAAACAGAGTGTGGAGTGCCAACAGCATCTGCAAAACATGTGGGTACCCCAGTTTTCTTGTTGTCTTGCCTCTGTCCTGAGGGGGAAAAAGCCAGAGCAGGGGGAAGATGCCATGGGGAATGTGACCCGGCCAGTGGCTCTGCTCTGTCTCCCTGCACAACTCCTGATTTTTCTCAGGCACGGCTCTGCCAGATAAAAGACTGAACTGAGGGAGGACAGAGGAGGGGAAGAAGATGAATCTCCCGCATTCATTATTCTGTATGCAAAGAACATCAAAAGCACTAATGGAAAAGCCTTTTCATATTTTTCATCAAAGCAGTTGTTCAGATTTGGCAGGCTGATTTCCTATCGGTAAAATATTTATGAATGAAGCAGCTGTGGGGTACTGCTTTAGGAGGACAGCAAGTAAATGCTCCCTCCCTCCTTGGTAAATATGTTTTTCCACTTGGTCCTTCCCCCTCCTCTCTGCTTTGTGTGTTGTTTCTATTAGAGCAACTTGCAGATGAGTTGGGACCGAGTTTGCAAACCGCAGGTGGTAAGATGTGTTTATTGTTTTGCTTTACTTAACAAAAAAGAGGGGGGCGGTGATAAACCAGACCTTGGGAAGACAGATGGGCTGGATGGGGACAGCAACAGGGGTTGCACCCTGATTTCTCTCTGCTGGTGCTTCCAGGTTTAACCTGAAAATCTCTTCACTTATTTCTATAGCTAGTAACTCATCAAGGGTTTTTTTTCTGCTAAGAAAGGTGATTGCACTGACCTAAATGAGGTTTATCTTTTTTCTTCTCTGGTAATTAGACCCACCCACACATAGGGATCATGAAATGATTTATGAAGGTGTTTTGATCCCAGTTTATTAATTCCTAATCCTGATTTATTATTATTCTTTCTAACTTTGCATCGTCACTTGGTGAGTAAGGTAGTTCAGAAAGCACGGATGAAGAGCTAATATCGAATTTCTGTGAAATATCAGGTGCTTAGAAATAACAGCCCACAGAGAGAAACCTGCAGCACTTGGGTTCGTCCGAGGGGATGGGAAGAGCAGCAGCCTGTATCAGTGTAAATCAGTGTGTCCATTCTCATGGACAGTGATGCTCTCAATTTATTTTAATAACAGTAAACTGCTTTTCCTTCTGGCCTTGTCCAGAAGATGGTAAATCCAAATCTGTGTTTTGTACAGCGATCCTGTTACTACCCTTCCCTCCCTGGAGACAGTGGGCAGATACTGCTGTCACTAGAGATGCCTGGGGTGGCAGATGCCAAGTTTGGGATGTGGGGTGCTGAGCTGGGGCGGTGGGGGGATGGGGAGGAGCTGCTGCGGCATTGTGTGGAGAATACGGGAATTTTGGGGCATCTCTGATGGCTTGGCGTGTGTCTGTGCAATGCGTAAGGAGGAACATGGCTATTTAAAATTTAAAGTTGCATTGCCGTCGGGGTATTGCGGTCTTTAAATATAGAGCCTTTGAAATGCGGTAATGTCGGTCATCGAAGGATAGTAACAGTAATTGTATAAATATTTATGTCATGTAAATGAGCAGAAATTAGTGGTGCAGAACTGAGATAGTTCTTTGCAATTTCAAAAAGTTGTCTTGAAATCTCAAGTTTTGGCCACGTGTAGGTGGATCAGCCCATAAGAATAGGAACAGTTGTCTGGGCTTGTTTCTGTTCCTAAAAAGTGCATTAATGCACTAAGAGAGTGTAAAATTCCAAACCTGCAGTTTCTGAAACAGAATTGCAGAGTGCTTGCTTCTGAGGTTTGCATGTCTCCTGGCTGGTGCTCACCGGTATTCGAAGTGGGCGCACATATGGTTATGCGTGTAAGTCCTGGCGAGTCTCCTGAGGTGCTATGAAGCCCTCATTTCTGCATGGCAAACAGAGAGGAAACATAATGACATTTTGCGTTTGTTTGCTCTTTTAATGTTTCTTTTATTTTTTGTGTATTTTAATATTACAAAGCCTCATAGCAGACTTTCTTATTAGATCCTCATGTTGATTTAGCGTCTGGTCAAACACTGTGTATAATCACTTGCTTCTGTCCAAATACATTGCAGTAAGAGGAGTTCCCTGTTAAGGAGCTCTCACTGTCTTTTAATGACCATCATACTTGTTTGGTTCCCTTGGTCATGGTAAAAAATATCCTTGGTGATGCTTTTCCAGGGATGGGGTGCCAAAGGCAGAGCACTGGTGGCCGTCCCATTGCCCAGCATGTAGAAAAGCCCATCATTGCAGCCTCCCACTCAGTGGCACGTCACTTCTCCCGGTGTTGGCAACGCCAAGCAGGAGCTGTAATGCGTGTCCCCACCGTGGCCGTGGAGAGGAGAGAGCCTCCCCCACCGAGCTGCCGATGGCTTGGTGCTTAACGGAGAAGATGTAAAACTTTGCACGCTTGGTGCGGCGTTAACTCTCCAGTCCTAACACGGCTTCAGCAGCGAGCTGGAAGGAAATGAGCTATTAATCCTCCTGACATCCCCTTTGACTACCGACATATTTCAGTCCTGTTAAGCTGTTGGGCTGTTGTTTATGGATTTCGTGCAGAAAGGAGAAGCTGTGCTGAGCGTGCGAAATGCCGCTTTACTTTTGTAATGCCCTCGTGAGAGCAGGCAGCTCGTCCTCGCCGCCAGCAAACCTCCTCTGGCCCCAAATCCTGCCCTGTGCCCCACTGAACACTTGCCCCATGCAAAGTTGTGTGTCGTCGAGCATCGCCGGCTGCTTGGAAATAATCACAACTTTGTGCAGATCTGCTTGCTCGAGGGAAATAACTGTTTGTCCATGGGTAACCCTGTTTCCCCTTCCTTACCATGCTAAGAAGTGGGTAATGCAGCCAGCAGGTTCCCCTCTGCCTCCTTTCTCCCAGATACTGTCTTGCTGCTCATCCTTTGCAGAGAGACTGATGGAATTTGAATTTTGCGGGGTCGTGGGTTGGCGTGTTCACTAACCTGCACGCTGCTTTCCTCCGTTCGCATGCATCTCTTTCATCTGGTTAAAAACATGGGACACGGCAAATGTGGAGAGAAAGAATCAAAGCAGCCAAATGTAGTCCCTGAACTGATGTATTCTTCTGAGCTAAATCCTATGCTTTCATTGTAACATGGCTTGTTAACTAAGGCTAACCAGAAGGCCTGTCCGCCAGATAGTGGAGGGCAGCATGAGTGCAGCCTCCTAACGCCGTGGGCTGAAACATAGCGTGATGGCCTATTGTTGCCTGTGCAAATTTTAGGTTACACCGGTCATGAGCCGATCAACTGGGACCCACGCAGATGGTGCAATGTGCTGGAGGTAACCCTGGTCAGTCCTCACTCTCGCCACAGCAATGGAGATGTGGCTGACGGAGCTGCTCCACAAAACTGCGTGGCTCTCGAGGGCAGCTTCAGCGTGGGACTGACAGTGGGACCGTGGGGCTCGGGGTGCTTTGCAGAGAGAGGGCAGCAGGATGGATCCTTGCCAGCAACACTGGCCTCCGTAGTAGCTTCCCCAGCCTGTGCTTTTTTGTCGGGTTTTATTTCTTCCAGTTGGTGTTCCTAAACCCCAGGGTTTTCTCACGTCCATCTTGCTTGCACATGTTTTCCTTAGTCCGTGGGGAGGAAAAATACCTTTTTACTTGTCTCTGCCACGTCGTGGTCCCAGCTTGAACGTCTGTACTGAGGAAACCAGGGCATGGTGGTGCTGGGACTGGGGGTGGGTGGAGGGTGTTGCACTGTCAGTCGAGTCACCAGCCATAAAAATCAGCTTTAGCTGGAAAAAAACAGATTTTTTTCAACCGGGAGCCAACGGTCCCTGCTCACTGGGTCTGAGGGCACCAGGCAGCAGCAATATTCAAGTCGTACTTCTATCTAAGTGTCTTGCAGCAGGTTTGCTGGATGCATATGGGCCAACTGAGATATTGCACTTGTAAAAGGGAGGAGAGGCAAATCCCACCCGTGGCATGGTCCTGCCCAGTGAATTTGTGGGTGCCTCCCCAGATGACCGTGCAGCTGCAGCTTGAGCTGCTGACCCCGCTCTGTGCAGGAGAGGCTTGCGGTGATTTGTGGGGCAGGGAGCTTTCCTCTTTCCTCCTCCACAGGCTGTAATTCCCTGGCATTATAGCATGTCATTTTTCTAGCATACCTGAGGAGCTGGGAAATAATGTCTAAGTCTGGAAAACCAGCAATGATGGGACCTCCAAAGGGAGGAGAGATGGAGAGATTAGGGCAAGAAATGAAAGTTGTTATTTATTTCTCTTTTCCATCCCTCCCAGCCTGAAAAAGTGGTCACATTCCTGGGGATCCCTTTATTTTACAGCTTGGAGCTTGGTTGTTGTTTGGGGTTTTTTTTTTTTTGTTTTTGTTTTTTTAAAGCCAGCGGATGCTGCCAGTTCCCATCACCTAATCAAAGCTCCTCTGTCAAAGGGCCGGCGTCAAATGAGCTGGCGGTCTTGTTATTACATCCCATTATACCCTCCAGCAGCGGCTGTACTTTATAACCGCCCAGGAAGGCTGACAGGTAACCAATGAGATGCATATTCCAGCGACAACCTCCTGCCCCCACCCAGGGGAGCCAGGACCCTCTTTGGTGCCGGAGCCGGGTCTCATTGTGGCTGGGTGCTTCCCAGGGAACAGCTGGGGCCATTGTCTGCCCAGCTGCCCCTCAGCCGCTGAGCGTGAGGCCATGGCGCAGCGAGGTTTGCTCTTTTGTTCCCTTCTAATTTCATTGTCCGTTCGGTATGGATTGCCATTAAATGCCTGCACATTTGTTGGCTTGATGGGAAAGGGAAGAAGACTCGCCCAGAGACATGGGGATGGCTGAGATGGAGACGTGGAGGGGGGGGAGCTGGGAGTTTGGGGAGCGATGGGGGGGGAATCTTGCTAAATAATTTTATTGTTGCAGCTAGGTATTCCACCTCAGTGTGTCCTGATGGTGTATTAATTCATACCTTGTTTCACTGATGGGATCCAGCCCACAGCCTTGGGACCACCACCCTTAAATCGGTATAACACAGTGCACCCGCTGCTGTGTCTTGGGCACCAAAGGAATTGTGTTGATTTTGGAACAGTGTCTTCCCTTCATCCCTCCCTGGTACTCGTTCGTTGTGTTTTATTGTTTGTCATGATGAAGTATCGAGAGATGGAAATAATTGGATGTTTTATATTTTTGGGGCTTGTGCCTGGGGCAGGGTGGGAGAGTCAGGCTGGATGTGGAGGGGTGAGGGATAAATTGGGGTTGGGAGGGATTTTGCAATTGGCTGGGGTAGAGCCTGGTGCCTGGGATAACTTGGTGGGTTAGTTACTTGCTGATTTATTACCCAGTTAGTTGTGGGCTGTTTCTCTACTTAATTACTTCTACTGCAAAAATCAAAGCAATGCCAAATGTGGCTGGTTCTGGTCTGAAGCGAGGTGCTTGTAAATCCAAGGATGGTGATGCATCAGTGAGCTGCAAGTAGTGTGTCCATCCAGGCACGTGGGCCTGGGGGGGCAATATTGGCTGCAGCATCTCATTTCTTCAAGGAATTGAGATGTCATTATAGCAACCCAAATAATTGGCTGCTAGCGAGCGCTGGGCAGCCTTGGGTGAGACCTCTGTGTCAGTCTGTACTGTGCGCTTGGGTGGTTTTAAGCATCCTTTGGTCTGAGCCTCTTGCTGCAGAGGGCTGGGAGTGCAAGGTCAGGGCTGTGGCATGATGGTGTAAACTGAGTCTGTGGGCAAGTGGAGTCTTTCTGCCGTTAAAGTGAGTTTTGCCCTCCTCTGTCATCTTCTGGCTCTGGTGGGTGGGGCAGCCAGAGGGACTTCAGGAGCACATTTTATTCAACAGAGGTTGCCTTCAAATCCTCCAGCCCCTGAACATGACAGCTGCTAAATCACCTGTTCTTACGTAGAGAACAAAGCTGACCTCCATGAACAAAGGAAAGATAATGGTCTGAAACTGGGGCGAAGGAAGAGCATCGAAGTGGAAAGGAGATGGTGTCCCGCAGGTGAAGTCAAGAGCTGCGAGCAAAGCTGCCAGGACTCGAGGGGTATAAAAAAACTCTCAGCATGGTAAATAAAACCTCAGTTGATGGTTGCAATAGTGGCCAGATCCATCCGGCAATGCTCCAAACAGCACCAGGCCATGTGCTGCAGCTTCTAAAGACCAAGGAAGAGCCGCATCCAGGCTTGGCTGCAATATGAGTTGAATATTGCTCAATTCCTTTGAGACTGTCCTGGGTGGCTGTTAGAGAAAGAAACAGGGTGTGATTTCCCCTCGACTGTCTGTGTTTGCTGATCTGTAATCATGTTGCCTGATGCTGGGCCATCCAGCGGGGCTTTGCTTGCATCCCTGTTGCAGCTCTTGGTTCTGCAGCTCAGCCTGCAGTGAAACAATGCAATCAAAACCCCAACGCTGATTTCCCCCAACAGCATGTTTTACGCTGCCTGAGGTTTTCCTGCAAGCTGTTTGACCTCCTGCAAGCTAAATCAGCAAAGCAAGAGACGCTTCTAATAGCCTTTTGATGCTAAAAAGTTAATCCCTCGGTCCCAGCCTGGTGTAGCTGTTGGACATGAACATCATGGAAACAGTGGGAGCTGCTCAAAACCTGGTCTGGATGTGATGCGCAGCAGTGGGTGAAGTTTCTCTTGCGCTTCTGAAAAGCACTTTGCTCCCTGATGGTGCTGTCTAAATAATATTAATAATTAAGGGCTCAAGCTGGGCATGGATATGCTTCCCGGGGGCTGCCATCGCGCACTTAAGCAACTGCGCCCAAGCCAGCAGGTGCCACCTCCTCTGCCTGATGGCCTTGGCTGTCCCCAGCAGTGGCGTGTGGGTCGAAAGGAGCGGCAGCCATCGCAGCGGGAGCCCTTCTCAATATTTAAAGACTATTGATGGGCGAGTTGGGCTGGGATGTTAGAAAAAAGAAATGTCTAGACATAGCAGAAAGCGGAGAGGCTGCTTTCCCTTGGTGCATGAGGTCTGGCAGGAGAAAACAAGCTGCTTTACTAATTTTTCCTTTCATTTTCAATGAAAAAGTTGGGGGTTTGCCCTATTCTGCAGCCCAGGTGACAATGCAGGGAAAACTGACTGGTGCCTCTAGATGCCTCCAAATCTGTCTTCCCCCATCCTGGCAGCAGTGGGACATCTTCCCCAGCATCTCAGAAGTGAAAGGAGAGCTTCAAGTTTTGCTGTTTTTGTCAGCAATAATTAACCGAGAAATAGGAGGAAGTCTTGTGAAATAGCTCTGGAAACGGCTTTTCGAGGAAGAAAAACACATTGATGGGAAGATAGAATCATTAGTCTGGAATTAAAGTAAATGGCTTTTCCTGTAAATCTAAATTTCAGGGGCAAAGGCAGACTTTAATTTATTCTGCGACTATTGCAGTGGACAGTGTTCCGAAATAAAGGTCTTGCAATGGCAATATCATTCGTGATCGCTGTGATTTAGATTATACTTGTTAGGGAAGGGGGGGGGGTGTGTGGCTGCCGAAAGCCTGGTGTAAAAGTCACTGTGGAGCATCTCTAAAGAGGAGGCTTTTTAAGGTAGCTGTAAAACGTAAGGATGAAAGAAATCAGGCTCATTTTTCTCCAAGGACCTTTAAGGCTTAATTCTGCTTAATATTTTGTCTGTCCTCTCTGGGCTGCGCTGTTACGGTTTAATCTGTTACAGTACGGTTTTGTGAATTTAGAGACTCATTTGAGGTCTGGGTGCTCTTGTTCTCTGCCCTTCCCCTTTCCTTGCTGTTTTTTTGGTCGGGGAGCAGGAGGTGGGATTTCAGTGTACGTATTATAAATGACGAGAGGTGTCCTGCTTAGGTGACTCCTGCCTGCCCTGAGTGACCCTTTGCTGCGGTTACCTGTTCAGGTATCCTGCTTTTTTCATTTCTCTGTTCTCCCTGTTCAGATGGTCCATGTCTCTCCATGCTCTCGGAGCAGGGAGCTGAATTAATTTTACGTATCTGTCTCTCCTGTCAATATTTGTGCCAGGAAAGCACTTGTGCAATTTCATAGAGAAGTCACCATCTCCCTTCACTGACCTTTTATTTCTTCTGTGGATGGAGTGTTTCTTCTTTAATATCTTCTGCAATCTTTGTTTCAGCTGCCGCTTAGTCTCTTACTGCTTTTTATACACTCGCCTATAATCTCCCCAGTTTGCATCTGCATGTTTCCTCAAGTGCTTCCCTGCTCTTCAACCCTTGAGGGGCTGCTTGTGGTTCCTCTCATGGATGGCAATGGCCCATGCTGCATACTTCAGCTGAAGGGCACCATTAGCAGTTGAGCATATTAATTTCTTTTAAAACAGTCGTACTGCATAATTGCACTTGTCTTGAAGCAAAATGCATACTGTTCAAGAGCATCTTGCAGCCTGACGAGGCGAGATGGCACACCGTGCCCTCTTCTCATACTTCTTTCCATTGATCTTGCTTTTACCCATCTCGAAGTCCTTTGGAGCTACCAAAGTGACATGAAATCAGCTGTTGCCTTTGGACCTCTTTCCAAGTCAGGATGACAGAGTGGCTGTAGCGGGACCATGTTGTGTGTGCATGTGTGGTTTATGCTAGCCATCTCCACAGCACTGCAGACCTGCTGGCACCACTGCCTTGAAAGCTGTCATACGCATATGCAGAGCTATGTCTTTAACTTTCAGACCATGAATTTCCTAGTAAATGGTTTCTGTTTTCTTTCTTGGTCTTTCCTCTCTATTATTTTTGTTTCATTTATCCCAGTACTTAAGTACCAAGTTGGTAGGTTTCTTACAAACACGGAAGAAAGAAGGCATAATGGATTGTACTCAACATTATTGGTAGAGAAATGTTTGGGGCCACCTTTTTTTTCAGGAAGAAAGAGAAAGTATTGGCTCATCATTAAAATTTCAAAGCAGTAAGGTTTCGTTGCCCTGGTGGCCATCCACAGGGACCCAACTCTCCTGAATCTGTGTTGGCCTTTCTTGCCCTCTGCATGCTGTGCATTCCTTGTGTCCGGATGAGCTGTGGTCTGGGAACTCTCATTAGTTCCTTGTGATCCCCCTGGCTTTTTGCCATTTTCCCAGTGCTTCTGTCTGTAGAGGAATACCCCTTTTCTCTCAGATTCCCATGTTCAGCTTTTGGTTTAGAAGGTGCCTTTCAGGGGGCAATGGGAATAATTTTGGTGACTTCAATGGAATTAGAGGAGGTGACCAGGAGTTTCCCAGGTTGCTGATGGGAACAGACCGCTGTCTTCTTGCTCAGCATCCTGATTAAATCCACCCTCAGTAATTGCCACACATTACCCTGCTTTTGGAGGCACCTTGGCATGGTTCTCCAAGGGCAAATTTACAGCCCTGCAAGAGCACAGAGAGGGAGACTGTGCCTAAAAATGCCCGCTCTTGGTTTTTGCAAATAGTACTTTGGGTTGTTGAGATGACATAGTGGAGACCACTAAGCAGATAAACACCAAAAGCAATGACGATTTGTCCTTGAAAAGCTCTGTGGGCGGTTCATGAGGAAAGGGGAGATGCATTGACTTGGACAGCTACTTATAGAAAACAGATGTGCAAGTTAGGGAACACAAGTGATAAATCTGAACCCATATGGCAGCCTTCTCGCAAGTATTTAGAGTCACAGCCAGCCATGAATGGCTCTCAGTTTCTCTTCTGAAAGAACCTGCCATCTCTTGTAAAACACAAATATGGTTTTGTTTGTGTGTGTGTGTCCCCAGCCTGCACTCTTCTTGGATGGAGCAACCTACAACCTACAGATGTTCCTCGTGTGCTGGGTAGGGAAGGAAGAGCAGGGATGTATATCACTGGGACAGGTTTATGGTTTTTCCTTTGCAAATGCCAGGACCAAAGGCATGAACAAGTAGTGCAGGATCTGTGCTGGTTTATGTAGCCGCCGGGGGCTGGCGCTGATGTGGGTGGCTTTCGGCAGCACCCAGAATTGGGTTGGATTTTAAGCAGTTGCAAAGTCTAGTTTCTTGGGGAAAAAAAAAAAGAAAAAAGGGCAGGGGACCACACACACCTTCTTGACTTGCTGTCTTGGGACCTTCCACGGCTCCTGTGCAAGGCTGAGAGGTTTCTGTTCCCTCTGCCAAAATAGGCAGGAGCCCTTAAGCAATGGATGTCTTGAAGGTACCTTCAGGAGGACCCATGTTTCGGATCTCAGCTCTTTTTCTTCTCCCCTTCCTCAAGCTTATAACAAGAGGCAATTTCTAAGCTAACTATGGACATGTTATTTTTCTCATACCCATCTGAAAACTGCTTTTCAAGCAAGTTTGGGCTTAGTGAGCTGTGTAACCTCCTCTGCGTCGAAAAGCTTTTTCTGCAATCCTTTGCCTCCTCTCAGCTCGTGGCATCTCCTTCTCATTGGCTCTTCTAAAGTCTTTGTACGGGAATCTAATGGGTTTTATCGGTTATTGTCTACGAAATAAGAGTCCTTTCCCCACAATATCATAAGGAGACTAAAAAGAAGGCCCAGATTTATGGGAAACAGAGAATGAATACATTTATAACCTGAAAAAACACTGTAGAAATGTATCATAAGGAAGCATTTTAAACTTTGGATCCCAGTTTAACCCCATGATTACCATTCAAGAGTGGGTTTTTTTCTGCTCCGGGGTTTGATTTGTAGAGATGACCATGGTGCAGGTCCCCTGGTTTTTATCGTTACCTTGGTCTTGCTGCTCATGCCCTGGCCAGCTAACATCCCCGTTACAGCAGGGCTGGGCTGTTTGTATTATTTCCATCTCCTTTTGATGTATTGCCGGACCCTAAATTAATTTCTTACCAATCCCATTTGCAGCCCTGTGGAGCGAATGGGTCTCTGAAGGGGACTACATTGTTAACTCTGACAAACTTCACGATGCAGCTGTGCACAATGGGACATAATGAAGGAAAAGAAGTGCTGTGAAGTAATTAAGGAGTCTGCTGCTCTTTGCAGCCTGGCTGAAATCCCATGTCCTCTTGCAGTGCTTGCCGAGGGTCCTGGTTTGGAAGGAAAACCACAAATCACTTACTGAGGCCACAGGTAGGAGTGCTGGCGAATCAGGTCCCAGGCACAGTTCTGGCTTGCCAATGTTCGTGGTTATCCTGCAGCAGCACTGCTCACAGTCAAAACACTTGTGGGGTCATCCAGGGACTCATTCTGCTTGTGGAGCAGCGGATCCCTGCTGTCCTTTGCTGCTGGTGAGCAACAGCCTCCCTCGAGGGTTATGGTTTGTTTTGCAGCTTTCGCTGATGCGAAGATTTTGGCATGGAGCAAGCAGGATCGTGAAGGTTGGCCTCCCACCCTATATACGTTGTTGGTTTTTGTTTGTTTTTTTTTTTTTAAATATATATATGCGTTGGTCTGTTGCAAGTCTAGTACGCTGCCACTGCTGTGCTGGCCAGAATTGCCTTGTGTACTCCTGTTCCTCTCCTGTCTGTCTGTGTTAAGCTGGCATCTTGCACCTTATCCTGAAGACTGCGAGTCATTTGGAGAGAAGCCATCTGTTTGTCTTGCTCGTGCCCTGCTCAGGCATGTAATGCTGATACCTTGCACATGGTCCTGTGTTGTGGAAAATCCTCCCTGCCATGGTCGTCTGGGCTGCTCCTGGGACTAGACGAGAAACGCACATGTGTGGCACTTGTGAATGAAGGCGTATGAAACTCGGAAGTGATGACAGCTATGCCAAATTACCTGTTAAAAATGACCTCAGTAATTATAACAGGAGAGTCAAATGGGGATAACAGGCTATCTAATAGCATAGGTGAGGCTGTAATTTACTGAATTGATGACCTTTAGAAACTTGCAGGGCTAAGGACTTGTCTACGAAAGAGACTGGGACAACTGTTTAAGAAACTTGGTAAACCCCTGTTAATTAACACATTTTTAAAGACAATTTAGTGCTCATTTCAGATGAATAGTGGTAGCTTCTTCAAGAACTGGTTATCTCTGGCCTTTTCAGATACATTTGCGGTGTTGCTGTGGTTTCTCAGGGTTTGAAGTAGGATTTTGTAACGTGAGGGAAGACTCTTGTGCTTTGTTTGAGTTAAGCAGGCTTAAAGCTGACTCTGAAATATCCCAAGAACCCCGAAGGTCCAGGGGCTCAAATTCCCCTGGCATCTTCAGAAATCCCAGCTGCCACGCCTCCCAACAAGTATAAGTTTAGATGTTTTGCAGATGGCATTAAATCAAAATACTTGGAGTCAGTCCTTTTGGGTCTCGTTTGTCAGTGGCAGCTGTTTGTTTAAGGGCAGCTCTAACTTGTGTCCTCTGCATTCTGCTTGGCAGCAGAGCTCAGAGAGCTTTTGTATTTCCAAATATGAGGAGGAGAGCTGGGCACATACAGAGATTGGTGTTGGCTCTCTCCGGCCTTTAGAAGAGCAATTGCTGGTGGCTGATGTCCTGGCTGGTGCTATGTAAACCTTTGCTCAGGGTTGGAACTAAGTCCTTGGCAGAGGTCTGTAGGGTTTGGTGGACTCATCCTGGAAGCGATAGCTCTGGTACCTCTTGCCTCTACCTGCATAGAGCCTGCTTTCTTGTAAGCTTTCTTTTGTAGTGGAAACGGTAGAAAAACATGGAAATCATGCCACTGGGGAGTCAGCGTTTGCTGTGGCAGTCAGCATTGCCAAGCACCGTTTGTATAGATTGGAGCAGAGGCAATTAAGAGACTCCCACTGCTTTCTCTGGAGGTTTTCCTGCATAAGGAGGCTTGAAGCAGAGGGGAGGACCATTACAACATATAAACACCGTGCAGGCGAGCGGCTGGGGTCTAGAGGCATCTCGCAGCCTTGTTGAAGCCTGAAATATTCCTTGCTGAATGGCAAGGGGGCCAACAAGAAGCACGTGTCTGAGTGATGTGTCTCACTGGCTTTGCAGCATGTCTCCGGCAAAGGTGCCGTACCCTCTTGCAAGGGGTGATGAGATGTGGAAGTGGGGCCAGACCCCTCCTCATTGGGCTTCATCTTAGGGGTTTTCCTCCAATGCAAATTTCTCAGAAGTTCCTTATTCTTGGACTTGTTCTTCTTAAATCTGCCCATACCCTATGCAAGTCCTTTTTTGTGGTGGAAAATTATTTCTGTCTGTGAGGAAGTTGAAGCTGTAGCTGTGAAAGGATCATTTCCACAGACAAGAGGAGTTCCATAGTATACAAATTGTACACATGGAGAATTTTATGGCATTGCTTCCTTCTTCTCTGTCCCGTGCTCTGGGTGAGGTGTTGGTGTTGGCCACGGGCTCGGTCCTTGGCTGCTGGGACTTTGTTTCATTCCCAGCTAGGAAATAGTTTCCTGTGTTTGCTGGCAAGAGTTTGTGAGTGTGAAATGTAAGAATTTGGGATGGGTTGTAGGAAGTTAATTTGATCACTTGGCAAGAGAGTGGGGTGATCCAGTTCTCATGTGTTTTTTAAGTCTGTGTCATTTTGTCTCGAAAGAAGAGAGTGGGAAGCGCAGAAGTTTGGTTCTCAGTGCATTAACACATCCCTTATTGTCCTGATGTCTTTAACATCTCTCTTTAAATGTGATATTCTGCAGCGGTCCTTAGAGACCCCAAATCCTGTTTAGAAAAAGTAAGCCTTGATGAAGCTGGACGTTTCTAATTAAGTAATGTGGCTGGGAGAGGGCTGGTGTGAAAATACTGGAGAAAAGAGTAAAATGCGACCTCCTCTCACTCATCCTATGATATCCCCGTCTCTCTTACGCAGGGTTACTTGCTGGAATTTCAAAATTTGTGTTTTATTTAGTAGTAATGTGGATAGTGGTTTGTCTGACCGCTCTGACAAACTCCTAGGAAAGGCAGCAAACCTGCAGGTGTTCCCCAGGGATGCCATGTTAGGGGAGGGAGGCTGTAGCCTTGGGGACTTGTGCAGGATTCAGGTCCCATGAAATCAGTGAGAGTTGGTGGTAGTGGGGTGGGAAGAGCTGGAGGAGGGTGTTAATGAGGCAGCAGTCACCCCTCCTGGCTTTTGAAGAGGAAGCCCAGCCCCGGTGGTGTGCTGGGTTGGGCAGTGTGTGGTGGGATGTGACTCTCCACTCCTCCGGAGAAAAGAAATTTTGAAATTGAAGAGGAATTGCAAAAATGCATCTACTTATTTGAAGCAAAACAAAACAAACCACCCAAACTGGATCTCATTTTCACATTAAAATGATGCCTTTGCTCTTAGTTCTAATTCTGCTGGCATCAAAACTCAGTTGATGCTATAATTGAGAAAAGGTGGGGGAAAACATGTTTTCTTTTGTTGTTCCTTCTTGTGCATTCAACAGCTTTGGGTGCATACTCTGATTTTTCCACTCAGGATTTAGTTTTCTTTTAGTAAGGGTACCAAGAGATGGCAGGGGGTAACACCTGAGAGTTCTTAAAACTCATCGTAGAAACTGAGGATGGCTCTGTAGCGTATCATAGAGCATAGGAGCATCCCATTTATTCTCTGAAGCTTTTCCCTTTCTGCTTTGATCCGTGCCAGAAGAAACTCAGCCCAAGTCCATAGAGCTGGCAGAGCAGCACCGAAGCAAAAGAAAGCAAAATACAGTCTGCACTCAGTACTGGTTGATCCAAAGGACTAAAACCAGGGCAGGTCTCTGGACTGTGCAGAAGGAGCAGGAGACGACCGCTGGGAAGGGCTCGGTGGCCTCGGCAACGGCCAGCCCCAGCCAGAAAATATAAAGTACTGGCACGCTAAGCCTCTTGTTTGCTCTAAGCTGTTTATTTTGCTGCTGAAGGATTTTATAATCTGTTTGGCTGAGTGGAAGCAGCCAGAGAACGTCATGGTCTGAAATTCTCTCCTACCTGTGTTAGAGATACATATATATTTATATATTTTTAATATATATATAAAATTAACTAAGCATACATTTTAGTAAATGCATGTGTATTTACTGATGTTGAGCGAGGGTTATTTGTCTTCAATAGCACACTGGGACACAAAGCCGAGGTTGAAGGCCAGGTCACTAAAGCAGGAATATAAAAAGCGTTCTGGAAGGCTGGCTCACATCCATTATAATATTACTAAGTGCCATAATCCTGTGAGCCTTTTGCTTTGTAATACGATAATGAGTTATTAAAGACTAAGACAGGGTACTTTGGGGAGGGAGAGTGAGGTTTTGGGTCTTTTTTTTTTGGTTGGTTGATTGTTTCTTTTTTTTTCCCCCCCCTCCTGCCATGGCTGAGCCATTTCTCTTGGTTATTCTCCATTCATAAGAAGCTATTTCAGAAGCTAACATTTCTAAAGGCTGTGAAAATGCCAGTTTCTGAATATTGCGTGCCTTTTCCAGACAAGATGAGCTGTTTTACTGTGTTCCCTGAGATACCAGCTTGCCCCACAGTCCTTGGGTCCTCTCCAGGGGAAAAAAAATGAGGGTATTAGCTAAGAAACAGCCAGGCACTAATGGAGTTTGGGGCTGTGCTGAAAGCACAGCCCAGGCGATGGGAAAGGTCTTCCCTTTGGCCACGCGTGTGCTCTGCTCCATGTTAGCACCCAGCAAAAGGATGATGTTTGAATAAAAATTTTGGAAGCATCTCGCAGCCACCCCTGTGTCTCGGACCAAGGGCTGTGTGTGTTTCTTGGAAATCCTAGTGAGGAAATTGTGTCATGCAAAGTGCCAAGACTGCTCAGGGGGAGGGAGCTGGTTCTTGCTTGCTTGGAAAATACAGCAAGAATGAAAAAAAAATGTAGAGGAATGTGCCAGCCATTATTTGCAAACTCATTAACTTTGGTTTTGGGAGCACTTGGCAGCTCTGGGCTATATTCAAACTAAAGGCAGGTACTCACACAACCCCTCCACCCCACAGTGGAGGGAAGCCTGGATGCTTTTTTACTGTAAAATACCCTTTTTCAACCTTCCTTTTCTCTGATCGAAAATAAGCACCTTGCAAAGTCAAGTCAGTTGCTGTTTTTTGCTTTGTTTGGGTTTTTAAAGCCCTTCGGATGGGGCTGCAGCTGCATCCCTTGGCCCACCACACTGCCTTCTCCAGCCCTAAGCAGCAGTGCAGAGCACCCTGCTCTCCAAATACTGTTGTCCAGCAGCACTAGGATGCGTGTTATTAATTGTCGGTGGCAACTCAGGAGGTGATAACTATCTTTATTATTTTACAACCACAAAAAGTGCTAGGTAGAGATGTTTTCCTATGGCTTAAGTGCTCTGTTTCTCCTTTGGATATAGAGGATATACACATTTGTCCTCAGTTGCTTGAATATTGTCTGCAGAAACCGGGATTTCTCCCAGCACACTAAATATCAAAGTATAACCGCTGAAGAGCTGTTTAAACTGGTGTTGTTTTTTTTTTTCCTCCCCCTAATTGTCAATGCAAAAGCCGAAGAAGGGGCAGAAGAAGAGATTTGGATTGATTTGCTCCAGTGCTTGTTAATTAATGTTGTACTGAAGGACCCCTCCACTTCACTCTGGAAGAAGACAGCCCGTCATCACTTGGCAATGGCTTGGGGCAGGGGTCTGCGGTGGGGGACCGCACTGTCGGGTGTCACAAAAGGAACCTGTACCCCTCTGCTGTATCGGAGAGGTGCTGTCAGGCGTGGGAAAACACAAGGGGTTTGTCTTCGCTGTGCTGGGTTTAAGCTGTTGTGTGCAAGCCTGTCATGCTGTTGGTATGCTCTTCCCATGCAATTTGTGTGCTCCTTTTGGAGGGGAGAGACTTCCAATGGAAGATGATGGACAAATGACAAAGTTGTCAATCCAAGTCTGGCTGCAAAGTGATAAGTAGGAGCTGGCAAAAACCAAGGAGTTGTTTTCCATACTAAAAATAATAAAAATAGCCACGTAAATCTGAATCTGTATTAGAAATAGTAATTTCCAGGTAAATCTGCACAGACATATCTCTGGCATAGGAGACTGGTGCGTGGATGTAGGAATGGCAGCGCTTGGTGCATACGAATGGGAGCATGGGAGGGAGAAAGGGAAATAAATCCAGTGCTTTGTCTGTGGCAGGACTGTGGAAAGGGCACTCCTGGATGTCATTTTTTAAATGCCTGTGCTTTGACCAGCCACTCCTGATAAGGGGAGCAAAAAAGGAGGTGTTTTATCCAGATGTGCAGCAGCCATCTCCCCTGGCAGCACATCTGGGGGCAGGGGTTAATGCAGAGCATGGAGGTCATCTCTGGTCCCCCCATGTTGGGTGGCCATGAGGTGTCCTTTGTGGTTGCATGGGCTCTGCCATCATTCTTCTCCCAAGGCCATCACCCTGGCATGCGTGCCCTGACACTTTGGACAGCCACCGAAAAGCCGCCTTGAGCATAGTGGAGCTGGAGGAAAGGTGGGAGAGTCCATGCTGAAGCAGTGGTTGAATGGGACAGGAAGTTTGCAGAAGGTGACGTGAGGGTGAAGATACAATGCTCAGGTCGGGACAGGGCAGCACTTCCCTACTGTGCCAATTTTTCTTCCTTTTCTTTTGTTCTCTTTGCTGGAATATGTGTATTTTCTATTTTTTACCCTTCTTGTCTTCCTCTGGGCACAGCAGGTGATCTATAAAGGGCTCCCCGCTGGGTTTGGCTGATATAAATCTTGACAGCACAGAGATATCTCCTCCACAGGATGCGCCTCAGCTGCTGCCAAGGCACGAAGACACGGTGGAAACCAAAGGGTGGGTGAAAAAGGTGAAAAGCCCCATGGTTTGGGGTAGCTGAACTCCTCCTTCCAGCTTTTCTGGGCTCTGCTTTCCATGAGAGCACATGCTATAGGTCAGTAGATGCAAAGCCACTTGCTGGGCGTAACCTTTGGGTGATGCGTGCGTTGGTCCCATCACCAGCTTTTTGCCCAACATCACACCGTCCTGTTGCAGGGGACCGTCACCATCCAGGTGGCACTTTTAAGTGCCGATTCCAGCTGAATAGCGACATAAATACACCGGGGGTGCATTTTTCTCTCTGGATGTCAAAAATGTGGTCTTTGATGTTACAGCTCACAAATGAGCAGATCATGGTTCCTCTGTGGTAATGTATCTCTATCAATTTATTTCTCATTAAATATTTTATGCACTGCAATAAAAGTCAATAGTGAGAAAACAGTGGAGCTTTATAACCTGTTAAATCAGGCCTCTGCTTATATATACGGCCGCCTTAGGCTGTCGTTGGGGTTTAGAGTGAAACCAAATCAATCCAGCGCTCCCCCCACCCTGCGACTGCACGATGCTCAATACAAAAGAAGGGGGAAAAATCATTGCATTTCAGTGACTCTTACTAAAGAGTTTGGTGAGTGGGAGAGGGATTGATCTCTGGGTGATCTGTGTTACAGACAGCTTTTTTTTTCTTTCTCCATTCTTTCTTCCTGTGCACATGAAAAAGTAAAAGAGGTTTGGATTTGAGGGACCCTATAGTGAAAATCTTTTTAATTAACAGTGGATTAGCGCTGGAGCTGTGCTTTAGCTGGCACAGGAGAATATTGCACCTTGTTTTGCTGGGCAGGCAGGCGGGCTGTTAATTATTGTTTGTGAGGGCGGGAGGGTGCAGCGGGGTTTGTCTTCCACCCCATCCCTTTCTGGCACTGGACTCGCCCCTTACGGCGTTTGCTCTGCTTGTGCTAATAATTTTATTCTGATCAAATCTTATTCATTGCCAACCCCAAGTTCACTTGTGCCCTCTGCTTTTGGGAAGGGCTATGCTGAATCTTGCTGTTGGGGCAGGAGCAGGGTGCAGCCCAAGCAATGCTGCAGGAGGGAAAGGGGTGCCTTGTGCTGGTGCTAAATGTCCCCACCGTGTCCCCTCCCCACCATTGATTCAGCTCTGTCGCATCTGGAGGCTCTTGCCGTGGTCCCACTTTGCTCTAAGTGCAAAGGAAGGGAGAAAAATCAATTCCCATCAGCTGAACAGTGCCCTTTAATTTATTGCCGGCGGAGGAAGAAATTCTTTATCTCCTCCTGGAAGGGATTGCTTTGCTGTTTGTTACTAGGGAGCGATGCTGTAACAGCCCCCTTCCTCCGAACCCTGGTATTTTGATAACCTTTACCAGCCCGAGGATGTTTTCCCTCCTGTTTTTACTGTGAGAGCTCTCTTTTGGCTAAGTAATTACAGGTATTTAATTATTTCTTTAATTTTGAGCTGCAAGGCTGCACAGCCACTGGCCCTGCGGAAGCAAGCCTGTGAAGGGACTTTATTTTGATGGCAAACACAAAGGGACGCTAAGATGACAAGAACGCATTGGATGGAGCCAGCTCACAGCCATCCCGAAAGGTCCTCTGTTGATGTACACCTGTATGGTATTTGATGGCGTTTTTGTAATTAGTACCTTGCATAAGGTTTTCTCATAGCAGCAAAGCCATTTAGCACCCGTGCACAGGTGAGTTGCTCTTGTACATGTAGTGCTGTGACAGCAGTCTGTTTGGGACAGATGGATGGCAGTCTGGGGACATCTGGACTGCAAGTGGGTATTTTCCTCCCATCATTCAAGGGATGCTCTAACCAAGGAAGAGCATGCAAGTTTGGAAGCAAAAAGGCCTTGTTTACAAGTGGTGTCTAGGGAATGTGATTGAAGTAAGTGGGAGGAATGTGCCCAAAGTTTTTGAGAGCCTCAAAAATCTCTCTCTATATTTTTTCTCTGCATCATACATGGTACTGTGTAATTTCTGGCATTTATCAAACACAAGTTACAGATATTTGTACTTAACGTGTTGCCCGTGCATTTCCCCCCATGCTATGTAGTCATGAAATTATTCCACCCCTTTTATCCCTGAAACAGAAGGATGCCGCCTGTGGGCTGGTTGCAGTGGCTCTGCTTCTTCAGAAAGGAGAGCAAGAGCTTTGGGTGGCATGGTCAGATCTGCAGGTAAACCTTGAGGGCACATCCTCAAAATGCACCAAGGAGCAAAAGCTTGACAGTTTTTTAGGTTTGGTTTGGTTTTTTTTTTTTTTCCTCCAAAAAGGTTCCTGTAGCAGGATCTGGCACTGGAAGTCAGCATGCACAGTTCCCTTGCACACGTGTACTCAGCACAGGTTTGGGGTGGCGGAGAATAAACATCTCTTCAAATAGTACTTGGTATTCAATAATACTTGATAGAAATGTGTGTGCCTCCCCTGCACATCTTCCTAGTACCAGGGTGGCACCAGCTCAGCTGGGGGCTCAGCAAAGCCACTGTATTTAAGGGGCTATTGAGATCTTCCCCAGACCCATATTTGCTAGGTTGAATCATAGAATGGTTTGGGTTGGAAGGGACCTTTAAAACTCATCTAGTCCACCCCCCCTGCAGTGAGCAGGGACATCTTCAACTAGATCAGGTTGCCCAGATCCCCATCTGTTGAAGAGGAGTTGGAAGCTCTGGTGTCTTCTCTGAAGATGCTCCCTGCAGACACGGCTCCTTTGGCACCACCAGCTTCCCCCCCCCCCTCACCTTTGGCTGGCTCCCCCGTCTCCAATCGCAGAGCGGCGCAGTCTGGGTCAGCCCTGCTGAAGCTGTCATGAACTACACAGTCAAGAGAGGTGTCAAGCCTGTAAATGATAGGGATGGAAGAAATGCCATTTGAAAGAGGAAAATTAGCTGGCTTCAGTATATTTGTGTGAGCGGAACAAAGCTCGAACAGTCCTTGCAGGCATCTGGGCACTGAAACTGTCTCCCTGGTGTGCAGTGAAATGGGGCGGTTGTTAATCTGGTCTGCTGTGGTGCATAGCAAAGGTCCAGCTCTTCTCCATGGCTCATGGTATGTGGTGGCTTTGGCACCATGTTCTGTTCTTGCATCTGACTGGGGTTATTTTTGGCCTGCAAACAGAAAACACCACTGCTGCACAGAGCAGAGGGGTTTGTCTTGGTCCTCCTTGCCTTCCAACACCGATCACCTCTCCCGTTCGTGTGAATGGTCGCAGTGCTGCAGAGGGTAGATGTAAATGCATTGATTTACACCTGTTGAAGGTTTCCCCCTTCCTTCATCTTCCAGCTGAGGTCCAGAGCAGCAGTGGGAGATGGGCACACCAGAAATCAGACTTCACAGCACTCCTCTTAGGGGGAGTGATTTGAATTGTAATGACTGCAGGGTGATGTTTTAATTATCTGTAATTGCTAAAGCGGGTTAGTGGCCAAATGAGCAACTGCAGATGCACAACTGGCCTAATTTGTTGGCAGCAACTGTGAGCTGATACCCTGACAATGTGATTAGTGCTAATTTTGCATTTCTGCAAAAAAAATCCCCTTCTTTTTCAGGTCTGAGGTTGCTTCTGGTCAGAGGCTGACAGCGGTAGCAGGAGGTGGGTGGCCATTGCTTGGTCTGCAAAAGCTCTTCTCGATGGAAACACAAGGCAAATTCTTTGTGCCGAAGTTGCTCTGATCAATACCTTTCCTGCAGGGTGACTGATTTGCAGATGGTTTTGTACGTGGGTGATACCAGGACTGTGCAACAGTAATATGTGTGATTTAGGAAGATGGAGAAAATTCACATCCTTTCAATACCACTTAGCGTTAAAATTAGCTTGTCTCCCCTTTTAGTTACTCTGATAGCATTTATTTGTGCAACTTTCTAGGACATCGAGGTTTTGCATCATCCACAATCCATCAGTTTAATTCTCTCTTTAAAGCAGTGATCATGAGTCTTAAAATAGAAAAAAGAAAGCAGCCTGATAGGCAGCAGGGAGCTTGTTTCCAGCCTCAGGCAATGCAGCTGCAGGCATGAAGTTCTCCTGGAGGAGAACCACCTGGGGGGTGGTCGTGCCCCACCAACAATCCTAGGTCTTTTGGGCAAGTCCCAATTTTTGGGGGCAGCAGTTTTGTGCAGGTGAACTTCAGGGCTTTGTGAATAAAGACACTTTCTTTATAAACCAACTGTGGGCTGGTTTTGCATAGCTGGTGGTGCTATCTACCCTGGCTGGGCTTGGATGAAGCTCCTGATTTCTAGCACCTGTCTTGAATGGCTTCCTTTGGGTCTTTTCCTCTTTGTTCCTTAGCTGGAAAGTTAGAGAGAAAGTGGGAACATCTGAAAGGAAGGGTGGGTCTTGGAAGACCTGCATGGCAGAGGGTGCTGCCCACAGCTATTGAGGTGAGCAGAGCTGGTTGAGTGCTCGTTACCTCCCTGGGCTGGTCACAGTGCAGAAATGCTCTGTTACTGATGGGCAGAGGTCAACTCATGGTAGGTTTTGTCACACAAAATCTTGTCATTTTATGAGTGAACCATGTGAGATTTTTAATAAGAGTTGCTGGTGAAGGTAAATGAAAGGTAGGGGTGGTGACCCTGTGGAGAATGACCATCAATCTGGGTTATGGGGGTGAGATATGTGGTGTTGAGTAAATCTCAGAAATCTGAGACTGGGGTTAGTTTGGGCTGGTCTCTGGTTTTAGGGTGAAGGTAGCGCAATCTAAACTATTGCAGTTGATTTAATCCAGATTTCTTTTGTGTGACTTTTGGTCTAGAGGACTTAATGTATTGTGGTCTCTGTCATTTTCACTGGTGCTTTTGGTCCCTGCTCATGAAAGATGCCAAATCCCACAGTGGTAACCATATAGAAAACTCAAAAAGTAAAATTTAAGGGGCAATAAAGCCAACAGGGTCCATTGGACTTGTGCAGAGCTTGGCCAAGGACCAGCACATATCAAATGTGCTGCAGAGCAAGTTTCTTTCTGCAGGATTTTACAATGTAAGGCAATTACAGAGCTAAACAGCATTCTTTAAGAAGATTATAATTCTGTCTCAAGTACGGACAGCCTTTTTGCAAGGGCATCCCAGTCTGGGTTGTGGCAGTTCCCTGGTGTACTGGGGTTGAACCAGGTTGTTAGTGTTGTTGCAGCATTAATTACTCTGAAAGCAAAAGGTTAATTTGAAGTTCTTTGGGTTGCAGAAGGCACCAGGGAGTGTGAAGCCTATAGTTTGGTGCTGTCATGTAGATGCAACAGAAAAATGTATTTTTGCAGCGATGGTTGGTGAAAATGGTTGGGTGTGCTGGATCCAAGGAGGTGCAGGTTCTGTGAGCTTCACTGCTTTCTGGAAGCCAAAATAAAAGCAAACCTCTGTATTTCTTGTATTGATTTTGCTAGTGTAGCCTGGATTTTAAAAAAAAAAAAAAAGCAGGAAGGATGGAGATCTGTCAAAATGAATTGTTAAAGAAGTTATACTTCACATTTCCTTCCAGTCTGAGAAAGCAAAGTATGTTCCTTGCTATGATATAGCTGCTTTTTTATCTCTTTTTTTTTTTGTTCCAAGGAAGCTTTTCCAACCAGTGGGCATGCAGTTATCGCTCTGCAATAACTCAGTGAACATCAGATTCCTGCCACAAATCTTCTGAGAACAGCTGGAATCAATAGATGGTGTTTATTTTTGATACAGCAAAGCAAGGGGGAAAGAAACAATCAGGCAGGTGAGGGAAAACAAGAGCTTCAGCAGCTTTTGTTTACATAGAGTTGTTAGGCTTGTTTTTAAAAAAATAAAATGAAAGTGCCGATCAGATTAGATTCAGATTTCCAGCATGGATTCTCAAAATGCACGCGATGCTCCCAAGCACAAAGACTGCCTTTCACATGTGGCTCAAAGGAAAGATTTGTGCTTTTCTTGCTGGTGCTCCCTGAGGAATATTTGAATTATTACGCCCTGGCTGCTGTTCCCACCTGCCAGCTCCATTACGGCTGCGAGGTGGGATCCTGCAAAGGCAGCCCCAGTGCTGAACATGCCAGAGAAAACACGGCGGGGTGGGCTGGAAGCCTCAGGGACCCGTGACATCCTATTTTCCCAAGGATGGTGACTACCTGTGCAAAATGCTGCTTAAAATTTGCCCCCGCTTGCTTGGTACAGGAGGAGTTGCTGTGGCTTCATGGTTTTACCACATGCCTTTTGTGTTCTGAATGGTCCCATAGCTTGCCCTGCCCTAGAGCCCCCCAAAACCAGAAACCCCATAATATCGCCCCTTGCAGAAGCCCTAATGCTGGTGGGAGCCAGCTTGGGGGGAGAAGGCAGAGACTTCAGAAAGACACAGAGCATCAATCTGGTTTATGGTGTAATTAGAGCTTGCCAAATTAAACACGGGGAAATAACTTTATCCCATTAATTTAGCTCTTTTTTTCATGTGTGTGTGAATTAATCATGACCCCATTCAGGTTTCTGCGCTGGTGCTGGCTGCTTATCCGTTTATAGCCCAGGTCGATAATTCCTCGCCCAATGGATAATTCACAAACCGTCCGTGTTGGCGTTTATTTGCCGTGGGGGCTCTGTCCATCCTGGGCTTACCGTGTTTCTGCTCCCTGATTGAAGGGATGGAGAAGCAAACAGCAGGTGCCGTCATCTGCCCGTGGATGTGAATAACGCTATTGATCAAAATATTAGAGCCGGGCAGTGGTGATAGAGAGCCAGTGCATCCTCCCCTGAACATGAAGCGGCTGGGGGGGCTGGTCTGCTGTGCCTGTATGTGCAATGAAAGGGGAATGTCGTCCCCCCCAGGGTGTTCTGTTAATGCTACAAATCCCTCTTCCATTCAGCAGAGGAAGGGGAGAATATCTCCAAATCCCTTACGGTTATTAAACTTGGAGTTTGCTGCCTGTTCCTAGGTCGTAGCTAACTTTTAAACATCTCATGATGCTTTTGGAAGAGCTGCCCTTTAAAAGTTGATCATTTTGTTCCCATTGCTGCATCCCCTTGTTTTTAATACTGACTTAACTGAGGAGTGCTAAGCAGAGAGAGGCACGTTTTCGCTTGGATTAGCAGGCATGCAGAAATTATCACCAATTAAAGTGTATTTGACATGATACAAGCCAAACATGCTTGGGCATGTTCTTTCCCTGCGTTATTGGAGAGGTTCGCAGGAGAATTAAATTGGCTCGAGGGTGGGGGAAAGAGAGCTGGGAGAGTCCACACCCCCCAAAGCACACCTTGCAGCTGCCTCCCCTGTCCTTGCAACCTCAGAAAGGTAAAAATCACCCCAGATTTGGAGCAACGGTGTATTTGCCGGGATGGATGTGCAGTAGCCAGGGTCAGATTTTGCAGCATCTGCAGCTGGAGCCCTGGGTGCTTCCAAAAACTGCAGCTGCATGTGTGCATCTGGAGTGCCCCTGGCATGCCAAGCAGTCGGCTCTAATGCATCTCCCTCTCGGGTTGCTCCTTGCTTTAAAGGTTTATCCCACGCTGGGACCGGGGTGGGGGCCTGTGCGAAGCAGGAGGAAGTAATAGTTTTTGTTGTACGCCCGTTTCAAAGAGACTTTGTAGATAGCGATCTGCCCTTCGTCACGATGCTCGCAGAGATAGAGCAAGAAGGTGGGAAAAAGAAGAGAAACTCAAACAGCCTTCACCACACTGTGTTCCCGGGTCAGCCGGGGAGGGGTGGGAGGTGGCACAAGTGGGTGCCTGCTTGGTCTGCCCCAAACTGGGGGTCCCCTGCCCCCATATTGCAGAGCTGGTGAGCTGGCAGCTGCAGCTTGTGGTGGTCAGCAGCTTCCTAGCCATGGGATTAGGACATGTGGATGGAGGAAGGTATTTAAGTGTCTAATGACACTAATAAACACGGGCTGGGATTTAGGAAGGTAGCAGTATTCAAAGGGACTTTCAGTGGGATTTAGGCACCTAACCAGCTTAGGTGCTTCTGAAAATCCCGCTAAGCACTTAAATAGCTGCTGAAAACATACCCTGAAGTGAGGGATCCCAGTTCTCCAGGCATCCCCAGGCACATGCCTTGCGGGGGTGCAAATGCGGGAAATCCTCCTTGCTCCCCAAATTAGCCCCTGCTGCCAGTAAGGAGTAAAACTGAGCTGTCTGCTCTGTGCCTGTGAGCCTTCTCCTGAATCACCTCATCCTTAGCTCAAACAGCATCTGGGGAAGCAGACATATTTTTAATTTAAAATGATGGGGGGTTTTGCCCCCTCCTACCGCCCTTGGCACAGTTTTTTTCCTTTTTCTTTTTTTCTCAGTCCCCTACAGCATCTCCCTTTCTTGTGCCTTTTGGCTGTAGTGGAGCTTTTGCAAAAAAGCCCCAAACAAGGAGGAACTCTTGGGACTAGTTGCAAAATTACCCGAATGCGGGGGGAGTGAGTGGGAGACATGAGTGAAGCACTCCGGGTCGTCAGAGCAGTGCCAGAGGTAATTGTAATTAGGGTAATGTCTTCGACTAACTTGGAAGCTAAGTAAAGAGGGTAAAGGTTGAGCTGGAAATGAAAGGTGGGACTGGATGGCTGCGGGAATTGCCGGTGGGATTTGGGAGCCTCCCAGGTGCGGGTCGGTGGTTCCTGCCTGGCCCCCCAGCCCTGGGTATGGGGCTGCTGGGGGTTTCTCCCAAAAAGGGAGTCGGAGAGCTCATGCTGGGCGTCTGCATTGCCTTGGGGCTGTTTTTTCTCTTGCTGGGACTCCAGGCAGCCAGTGGAGCTGGTGTTCCCCATAGCAATAGTCCATGGTGCGGCTTTGGAGGAGTTTTGCATGGGAGCATATGCTGTCCCAGCTGCAGGAGCAGAATACAGCCAGGAAGCAGGAAAAAAAANGTGGGGGGCAGGGGGAAGGGAGGCCTTGTAAGTGTGCTGGAGCTGCGTGATGGTGCTTTACAAGTCTGCTGCTCCTTTCCTAGCAGATCTCTTCCCATGTGTATTCAGAGCAACTTCTGCTTTCAGGTTGGGGATGCGTCTCGATTTGTTTGGCTCCCATAGATCCAGCAGAGAGGAGAGTATAAGCCAGTTCTTAGGCGGGTGCTGCAATACTTCAGCAATTCCCAGGCGGGCTGCAGCGGGGAGCTGCTCTGCCTGAGGGCTGGGAGCATCGCTCCCGCTGTGCTGGTGAGGCTGGAAAGGTTTGGCTGGCCTGCAGGAGCTTGCTGGGTCAGAGGAAAAAGAAAATAAGGCAAACAAGCTCTTTCCCCTCTCTCTTGTTTCATAAAGGAAGCGTATTTGATATGCAGATCACCAAGGGGAGGAAAAAAACACTTGTGGAACCACAAATGCTTGGTTTTGGCATTTTAAGGGGTTTTTGTTTAAATGATATCCTAGGCAAATGAACTGGTCCATAAGCTGAAAATGGCTTGGTTTAAACCCAGTGGTATTGCTTCCAGGAAGCAGGGTTGAGCTTAGGCCAAATCTGTAGAAAGGCAAAAATGGGGGAAGCTGCTGGTGGGGGCCCGGCATTTGCTGAAGCAGTCTTGCAGGTAGCAGCCCTGGGTTTGGGGCTGGAGGGCTTTTTATCTTTTCTGTCCCCTATCCAACATGTGCTTTTTAACCGTGCCCTGGTGCAGCTCAATTTCCCCCTTCGTATTATCACTGCGTTTTATCCTGGGTTGGAAGAGGGGCCAGGATGCTGTTGGCAGAGGTGGTGGCTGGGACACCCCCCCCGCCCCCGTCCTCCTGTTAAGCTGTTCAGATGCCTTTTGTGGATGGGATTTATTCAGGTGGGTTTTATTGAGGTGGCCTTCGGCGGGAACTTACCTGCAGTGAAACTTTGTGCATGGTTGCTTACAGGGTTTATCTCATGGCAGATAAAATATTCTTTTCAAATGTGCTTGGCAAACAAATGAGCGAAGCAGAAATACAGATTGTGTTTGCTAATGGTAATGCGGTTGCCAAAGAATGTATAAACCGCTATTCGCTGGGAGGGAAATTCCTCTCTTTTCATGTGAGATGTTGGAGCTGAAAAGCCCAGGATCGCAGCTTTTCCAAAATGCCGTTTCTTGGTCTGTGTTTTGGTGCAGTTCTTGGCGAGGGGGGGGGGAGTTAACGCTGCTGTGCCGAAGGAGGACCAGAATCAGCCAAGCCCTCGCTGACACTGATTCATGGTGAGATCCTCTGAACTTCAGCAGGTCTTTAGGCAGCAAAGATAAATGCCAGGGGTCTGTTGCATGGATAGAAATGAGGTCTGTGCTTGCGTCTTTAGTGCCCCAGCCACTCTGGGGAGAGCTGCTGCTTAGCTGCATCTTGAAAGATGATTTTGGAGCTTACTCTGATTAGACGGCACGTTCCCCAGCTCCTCGCATCCTCCCTGGGCTTGTTCTTTCTGGGATGTCGAATGTCTTACTGTACGGAGGATCACAAAGTTCCTCATCCTTGCATAGTTTCTGCCGAGGAGCAGCAATGCTGCGTGGCTGGGGGTGGGTGTTGGTCCTTGGCATTTTCTGTGGGCAGGTGCAGTCAAGGCAATATATGGGTTTATAGATGTAGTAAAGCATAGTGCTCATTTTGGGGTTAGTGATCCCTGAGCAGAGAAGGGACTCGCCCAGCCCCAGGGATGCGCCGGCTGGGGCTGAGCATCCTGGCTGCCCTGCAGCTCCCTGAGTCCACTGGGGACCAGTCCATGGGTTTCCAGTTGGAAACTGGGTTTGGCATTGAAGTCATTGTTTGCAGCTTTGGGGACAGATAAGAGGGAGAACTGAAGGATGGGGAGATGATTCGGAATACTCATGTGTGGAATTACCTCTTGCAAATACTGTATTTTTGGAGTATGCTTGCTTCCCCCACCTTGTTTTGGGTGATAATTTAAAATATGCTTTTGATTTCAAATTAAACAAATTAAGAAGGCCTCCATGTATAAAAGAGTACATTAGGTTGCATTAAATTATTCTTGGGAACTCCTCCAGAGATGGAGAGGGCCTGGGAAGCGCAGCCTTCATGGTACATTGCTGGCATCACAGGATCCACAGGAGCCGGTGGAAACATGCACGTGTGAGCTGGGGGTAGTGATATGCATCCTGAAGCAGGCTGTAAAATCCTACCCACCTGAGTCAATACTACACGTGGTTTATGCTGGCTTATGAAATTCCCCCTAGCGTGGTGGAGGTGTGTATCTCCATTGTATCGGCGGTCTGCATTTTTCCCGAACAGAGTCAAGTTCTGCTCAAGGATCTGTTAAAGGAGTAAGAAGTAATTGTTCTGCAGAAAGTGATGGGGGGGGG
>VYZV01034502.1:146297-158279 GCA_013401275.1 Pandion haliaetus | reverse complement strand
GGGGGGGGGCCAGGAAATCAATTTGCAGCCCTTGGCAGAGCTGAGCATCCCCTTCATCAGCCTGACACCCTTTCTTGTCCCTCCCTTGCTGTATACTGCTGAATATAAAAGGGCTGTAATTATTAACATGGTGTGTATAGGAGAATTTAGCCTCTCATTTGAGTTGTCCTAATGACAGTTCAACAACTGGTGTGGAAGATAATAGGCTTTGTGGCAATTACATAGCCAGGGAAATGCTGTACGTGAATGGTTGGGATTCGGGCTGGAAGCCGGGGTGATTCTCTGCGTTTTTGTTAACACACAGCTGCTTTGTAAAATATTTTTGGCAAGACTTGCAGAGCCGTCGATCTTGGCCAGTCTGCTTCCCCTCGTGGGGTTTGCTGCTGGCTTCCTCTGTCACCCCTAATCCCATGTTGTGTGCTCACTGGGAGTGATACCTGCACCAAAGGGGATGTGCCAGGTGCTGAGGGCTTAGCATTTGGGTTATCTTTATGCCCCGTTATTGCTGCTTCAGAGCAGGCACTGTTATTTGTTTCCCACAAAAAACCTTGGATATCTAAAAATTAGGCTTTTAATTCATATTTGCATGCCAACGTACCCTGCTATTCACTGAGGCTGTTGGGAATATTCAGGGCCATGGTATTGTTACATACTTACCTTTTTAACCAAAAAACGAGGAGGACTGTATTTGTGTTAGGATAATATTCTTGAAAAAGATGGTTGCAGTCCCTGCTGAAAAGCTGTTTTCTCTCTGAAAGCACATTGTGTGTCGTGCCCATGAGTGCCTGGGAACATGGTGCTTCACTGTTAGCAACAGGTTTGCAGTTCCTCTGTGTTTTCCGTGTAACTCTCCTGAAAAATATAGTGTACTCAAAAGCCAGGTAGCAGGTAAAAGAAACTCACTATATGCATTTTTTTACTCTTGTGGGGTTTTTTTAAGCTGGTTTCGTGGTTTGCAGGGCAGGGGCTGGGTTAGAGTTGCTTGCTGCTGACTATACATTTAATGGTTGTGTGGTGGGGTGCTATTCTGCGGGTGACAGCCCCAAAATGCGAGCCTGTGGCAGGTGAGCAGGGATATAGGATGAATAGGAGGTGACAAGCCCAGAGCTGGTGACCCGATAGGGTTGCAGCCCAGGCTGTGATGCTTTTTTTCTGGAGGAGTGCGGGGTGTAGCAGGATCTCCTCCAAGGGCTTTGTTAGTGGGTGCCCTTTTCCTTCCCATGGGTATAAACCAGTGAGCACCTTGCTGACAGGAGCTGAGTAGAGGTGAAGCTGGTGTAAGTGCAAGGAACGCCCCCCCCCCTTGGCTAGAGGGGTCAGCTGGGGCTGAGGTGGTACCCTGGGGCTGGGGGTGCCGTTCGGTGTCCAGTTGGGCGAGGGGCAGTGCCCCCGACCTGTCCCTCGGAGCATTGCACTGGTGAATGTGGGGCTGCACGGCATCAGCGTGGTCCATGCACGGCATCACCTCAGGTACCTGTGCAATTGTGCAGCATGCATTATATCCCTCCATACTGCCTATGGATTTCTCCGGCCCTTCTTTGCTCTAGATTTGTACCTTGTGCTGCCGGCACAATCAAAACTCACAATTTCCCCATGTGGCTCTTGATCTGTTTTTCCTCCTTTCCTCTGCAGCAGTGACGGAGCAGAGACCATGTGAAGTGGCTGGAGCAGATGCTGGTTGTCTGGTCCTCAAGTCATGGCAGTCCTTAAAATATGGGTATCCCCCCAAGGGCTCCCCTTTTCCTCCGTGAAACACAATTCCTCCAGGCATTTGGAGAGAGACTCCTGCATGTAAATCTGCTGTTATGGGGTATTGAAGGCTCACAAATCCCCTCGAGCGTATAACTGGGACCTGGTGGCATTGACTGAGCCCAAGTAATGACAGCTGCTAAAGTGGGCGGAAAGGAACCTGCTCCCAAACAGATGCAATTTCCAGGGAAAAGCTGGCTTTGGGGCAAACCTGCAGCCAGTCTTAGTCTCTTTTAAAGTTGAGGAGTGCTTTGTGTGGTACTGGCCCTTTCACAACCAGGCTTAAGGAAACAAGTTGCTCCAGGTAGCTTTATTTGTGACCCTAGATCTAAAAAGAAAAAAAATATAAAAATAATAATAATTAAAAAAATCTTTTATCGATTGCAAATCATTTTCCAGCAGCAGAATAGTCATGGTTGCAATTCCCCAGGGCAACTGAACTGAAATAACTGCTTTAAGCATCGCAGATAACATGCAGTCTTACCCTATTTATAGCTGCGAAGGCGAGGGAGAGTTTCTTTTGGACTGGTTATCTCTGGAGATGCTGCTTGTGATGCCGTAAATCCGAACTCCAGGGATTTCTGGGAGGGCAGCCTGCATTTCCAGCCCTCCTCGGGACCACAGCCTCCACGCACGGGGACAGGCTGCTTTCTGGCCAGCCGGCTCAGTTATTTGCAATAAGGAAGGGATTTTATGGCATTTTAACTTTGCACATGTGCTGGTCTAGTATGGCTTATAGGTGCTTTTTGCCATATAAGAAACCAGAGTCACAGGACACCCAGTTTCCAGGTGTCTGTTCCTAAAACTGCCAGTGTGCAGGTCCCGCTGTGCATTTCTGTTGCTGTATTTTGATTTTCTTCAGAATGCTTAGGGCTGCCAATGCCCAGAAAAACTGTGTTTGCTAAATTCTCCTGGAGCCCTCCCTGGCCGGAGCTGGATCAAATAATATCTCTCTGCCATGCTTTGGAGATAAGGCAGGAGGCTGAGCAAACCTGCTGCTATCTCTGTTTTAATTTTTATTTGCAAATAGCGTCAAACCAATGCCTCTCCGCCTGGATCAGCTCTTCTTATCAGAGGGATTATAACTGGCTCACTAAACAATATAATCCCTGTATAACCCCCAGCAATCTTCCAGGAGGATTTTGCAAGTGGGTGAAGAACAAGAGTAAAATCTCTGGCTATAGGATTAATTGGTATAAAATCAAGCTTGTATTTGACCACATGTTTAAAAAAACCAAAAAAAACACCCAACCCAAAAGCCACAACTACTGTCTGTGTATAAATACAAGTGACTGTATTTCAGATTGTTTTCTCTTAAATGATCCCTCGGTGACTCCTACACATGCAGAGCTTGATTTGTGGGCGCAGCAACTTGGGGGTATATAGAAGTGTGCAAATTTGGGACTTCAGGTGTCCAAAGCGTTTGCTCTTGGGGCAGTGCTGCAGGTCTGTGATTTTTAGAGAGATATTTTTGCATTTATAGGCCGTGTCTTGCCACGGATGCTCTGGGGCTGTTCTTCATCTGCATCACCGCTCCCCAACCCCTGGGATGAGCCTGGTCTGTGCTTTGCTCCAGGATGTGCCGCTCTGCTGGTTTGCAGCTCTCCTGGGCAGATGTATTCGTGCCTGGGCAGGTTTGGCAGCCCAGGGGATGATNGGGCGGGGGGGTGGGTAGTGGGTTGGTTTTTAACTTTGGAAACTCAGTGCAGAGTTTGCCGGCGGTTTCCTTTTTGCTTGCTGAGCTGCTGGTATTGAATGCGAGTGGGCAGGCTGGGTTACTAAAGAGGTTTTGGTTTCCTTGTTGACTGTTCGCTCTTTTTTTTTTTTTTTTTTTTTTTCCCCTCCAATAAAAGGAAATCGATAGCAGCAAGCAGCACTGAGTAGCTGTGTGTTGCACGATTTGATTCTTGTCCCAGACACCGGCTGGGATTATCGGTTGTCTTTGCACTTTGAATTTTAATAGCATTAACTATAGTGTAGTCATGTTATTTTAAAATCCTGTCTAAAGTTGCCTTTGTAACGCAGAAGCAGACACTGCTTGGGTTGTGTTTTTCTCTTCCCTCGCCTGCAGAAATCACAACCGGAATTGAGACAGATTTTGAAGGTTAAAACTTCCCAGATTGTTTCCCTCTCAGTTGTCATTTCGGGATGGTTTTGTTTTCTTTCCGATTGCATCAAATATTTGTAATTCTGCAGGGACTGTGGCACGAGGGTAAATCTTGCTCAAAAAAAATAAAGGGATTTTTCTTATCCTTTCTGCAGTGTAGCTGGGGGGAAACTGGTGAAAAGAGCAGTTACCAAACATGGCTCAACGTGGCGAAGGTTGGGGCCATGCTCCACGGTGCCTCTCCTCAGGCCTCTTCAATTGGGTATTTGAAGCATTGCCTAAGACTTTTATATTTAGAAATATTGAGCTGTCAGATGGAGACCCTTTCAGCCAGCCTGAATTTTAGATTTTTTTTTTTTTTTTTTTTCTTCTGCTCTCGCAGGCAGTCCCCAGGGAGAGGGGACTTGGCCAGCGTCCTGTCCCAGCACACATCAGGCACAAAAGAGCTGAAATTTTAAAAAACTCCCTGTCTTGCTAAGGGAAAAAATAGCTTTGAACAATTTTGAGTCTTTCTGAGTGCACTCTATGTGGGGTGCTGCATGTCCGGTGTTATTTCTTTAATTTTTCCAGTTTTAAACCTAATGGTGGGGTCATCACTGGGTGGCAAGCATGTTTCTGGCTCCAGGGGACTGCTCCGGGCTCCAAGTTGTCCCTAGAAACTCTATTAACCGTGCTGAGGGTTTAGGTTACAGTGACTGCATCCCTGGGTCCAACTGAGTTGAATCCCTGCTCGTGGAGGCTATTGTGCCAGTCACTCCGGACTTTGGTGTATGTCACTGCACGCAGCCTGGCTTTCCCCAAAATGCCTCTTTATTTCATGCCCCCCTTGGCGAACACCCCGTGCCCAGGGCGTCTTGCAGACGGAGCTGGGCATCCTTTTCCCACATGCTGTTGCTTGCACGAAGTTAGATGCATTGCATTTGCTCCTTCCTGGCTTATTTTTCCCCTCCAAATCCCCAAGTTGCTTTGGTTATGTTTTTGTTATTATTGGCCTGATCTTTTCAGTTCAAAAATATTTTTTCTGGGGCAGTGCCCAGTGCCAGGCACAGCTTGGGAGAGGTCCTGTGAGGGCAGGGTAGAAAAGGTGCACGACATTGAAGACTTTATGCAAGTAAATAGCAGAAAAGAACATCTTTTTTGTCTTGCTCAAGTAACGCCTTGAAAACCCATGCTTGAATTATATTATTCTTGATCACATTTAGTTTTGAGTTAATACAATTGCTTCTTGGGTGCCTGTCTCCTAGGATCATTTATTACTATTTTCATTTTCTAACTCTAGCTGTTTTAAAACCGTGGTTCAGGTTATAAAGTATATTTGGAAGAGATAAGGGTTCCTTTTATTTGCTTTGCTTTGCTTTCTGAGCAGTACACGGGGAAAAATGCAGCAGTCTTTTCTGTACTGGGGGAGGGTCATGAACTTTATAAGCTGAAAGCTGAGATTTTCATGACTTCTTTTGAGTTAAGAAGCTGAAGTTTGTGGGGGGAAGAAAAGAAGAATCCAAACCCAATAAATAGTATTGAGACTTGTGATGAAGTAGTGAAAATTGGCAGCTCCGCTTGCTGCACATCTTACTCCAAGGCGCTCTCTCTCCTCTTTTCCTCTTTGCTCCCTGCACAAACTCCTGTTCCACCTTTCTTCCCTGGTGCCCCTTGTCCTTCCTTGGCCCACGCTGTGCCCAAGCGCTGATGCCGGGAATATCAAGGATGTCACGTTGGAGCCAGGATCCCTCCCCATGGCAGTGTCACTGTCCCCAGCCACCATCCCGTGCAAGGGCAGCAGGACCCATTAAAATAGAAAGGGCATTGAGGGTTTTGCACATCCGCCCTATAACCTTAACTAAGCGCTGGGATGCCTCCTGGGGAGCTTTAAAAGGCATTTAATGCCATTTAAAAATCAAACCGATCCTTCAGCTGCCTTTTTCCAGCCATGGTGCGGAGTTTGGGTCCATCAGGAACCGGGTGTAAATGCTGTGTTTTCTGGGAGCTTGATATTCTCGGCTGCTCTGTGCTCACCTGGCGCTTTGTTGCTGGACGAATTGTAATGCTTGGCCCCCCTGGGCTTTCTGCATGCCCAGATAAAACATTTCAGAGCGTGGCTTTCTCCAGAAAGCATCACTAGTTTGCTTCATCTGGTTGGAAATAAAAAATATGAGGGTTTTTTTCTCTGCTTAGCTGGGTTGCTGTGCTTCCTCACATGCCCAGGATGCAGTTTTCTACCCTAGCAAGAATGGTCTCCCCGGTGGTACTGATGCTGAGCTCGTTCTGTGGGGGTCCAGCCCCACACTCCAACCCATGTGTCCTCAGCCTGATTCTGCCAGAACCTGGCCTTTTGCTACTGGCTTTGGCATGCATCTTCTGTGGCTTCTGCTGCTCCCTCTTGGGTTTTTATTTTTATTTTTTTTTTTTTTTAATTTTGATTTTATCGCCCCACCCCAAGCCCTCAGTTTGCCTGGTGCAATGCACTGATAACTTTGTGAGGGCGGCTGCCTGCCGGCTCCGAGCGCTGCAGTGCGAGCTAAGATTAATAAAAGGCTGTCACTTTTATTAACTTTGCAACCTAGTGCATTATTTAATTCTAGGCAGGCACCAAGTACAGCCCTCCAAGCCTTAAATGGCTTTTTGTGCATGCGTATAAAATAATGTGCAGCAGGCAGTGTTACACCACCCATCACAACACTCCCATCGAGTAATACTGCAGGTATTTTAGAAAAAAGCACATTTTTGGTAGTGGTTGGTGTTTGCCTCCCCATTTTCAGCCTGCCGGTACCGATTTGGGGTCAGTTTGGTCTTTTTATAGGGAAGGGGTATATTCGTTTCATTGCAGGCAGGTATCCTGTGATGTTTAGTGTGGTGGTAAAGTTTTGGTGAATAAATGGTTGAAAACCTTCAGACGTTTGATTTTTTGTTCTACACCTCCTGGCAGGGAAAGACGAACTTTGCTGTGAAGGGAGTTTTAATAAACATAGTTTGGAAGTTCAATAAGTGGCACATAAATGAAATATATCTCCCTCGCTGCTTAGGCACTTCGAAAGATCTTCAGGTTTATTTTTTTTTATTAAAAAAAAAAAAAGAGGGGAAAAAAAAAGCTTTTGGGACAGGGCTCTGAGTCATTTGCAGTGGGGGGCTGCAGAGTGGGAGCGGAGATGTGGTGGGGCTGCTGGGGAGCATCCCAGTTACACGTGATGTGGGCTCAGCCTGTGAATTTGCCAAGACAAGCGCTAGCCTTTTAAATTGACGCTAGCCCCTTAAACATCGGAATTGGGGGCAGTTTTCCTGCTGTCAGCCCCTAACTTGCCATTAAATTGATGGGCTGTTTTAGCAGGGAGAAAGCTGCTCAGTACTGCCCTGCACCGTGCCATCCGTCTCCTTGCTGCAGTGCAGTTATTTTTATCTATTATATATTGTTCTCTGTAAAATTATTCTGCCCCTAGCCTGTAGATAAGGGCTGTTACTAAATGAATTTGAGCTCTTCCTTGAAGGTTAAATTGCTGCCTTGCAAGTTGGCGAGTAAGGCGAGGAGATGCTTGCTCCCCTTCTGCAAAACACGTGGGCTTCAGCCCTGACCTGGCAATTTTATCGAGTGTTACTTGAAAAAGGCGAGTATTGTACTGAAATGCTGCATTTAGTCCTCTGCATTGGCAGCTTTTCCTGAGCCCTTTCTTACTAAGGTGCCCACCTGGGTGTCAGCTCTCGGGTGGGATCGGAGGCAGCGGTGCAGGGATTTTAAATCACAAATTTGGGAAAGCTGCTTGTAGGCAGCCCTGGGAGCGGTCCCATAGGATGCAGGTCACAGCTGGGGGGACATGGCATTTTTGGGTCCTGCTCAAAAATGAAGTGGCAGCTTGTAAACCCCCCCCAGAGCAGCATGGGGTTGTAATTTTGGCAAGAAATGCATGGTTCTTGGTAGTGCCATCATGGTGATCCTGGTCCTGCAGACTGGATTAAGCCCGGCCCTGGTGTTGGCATCTTCTGTGGGCGTGAAATACATAACTAATGGCAGCGATAACGGCTGCCGATCTTGTCCTGAGACTCCCTTTCCCAAAGTTTGGCGTGGAAGGATGAGGATGGAAAAATCCATAGGAAAACATACAGAAAACGTGACTGCTGGCGGCTCTGCCCAGAGGTTAATTTTTCAGTTGGCAAGCGAAATGAGAGTGTATTTAGTACTGGCTTTGCTGACAAGGAGTGGATTGGCGACTGGAAGGCTGCCGTGGGATACATCGGATGGGTAATATTAGGACTTGCATCCCTGGAGGCTTTGCCTCAAGTCCTGTAGTTATTTCTCTGTTATAAATAATAACTCAGCTAGAAGGGGTTGCTCGCTTAAATGAACCCAGCAGGACAGCAGCGTCAGCCCCGTCCAGGTCACAGCGTCTGCACAAACCTCCCTGGCTCCAGTGCTCGTTGCTCCATTGCGCCGGGCGGCCATGGGGGATGCGGGGCTTCGGCCCCGGCCGAGCATCCCTCCGCTTTCTCTGTGGGTCCTTTTGGCGGTGGGCCGTGTTGGTTAACAAACACGGCTGCCGCAGGTTTTTAGAAGCTGTTAGCGTAACCATTAACTTTTCCTTTTAATTATTCAGGTTGCCTCTTTTAAATTTCTTTTTTAAGTGGAGCTAATAGGCTTTGCAGAGGAGGCTTCCAACCACAGCAGTTCCTCCCCGGAGGAGCTCTGTTTGTGCATCGCTAGCTAATCTCTTTTCTTCATTATCCCTTATCTTCCTCTAGCTGATTAATTGCTTTCAATTGATTTATAAATATTCTGTTGATACATGCAGCAGACAGGAGGGGAATGGGATGCGTCCAGGCACATGGGGTCATTGATCCACACAGCTTCCCCCCCGGGGCTTTCCTAACCTGCCTTGCAAAGCCCAGCAATTTCAGCCAGGCTTTAGTCCTTTTTTTTTTTTTTTTTTTTTTTTTCTTCCTCCCAATTTCTGCAAGCAACCTGAAATTGTGCTATAACATCGCTTTGAGTCTGTGCCCATGAATGAGCCCTGTTGATTTTTGTAGTCCCAGCTGATTAGCCATTGGGACGCTGGGCACGATCAAGGGCACGCTAAGGTGAGTTTTGTGCTTTGCCAGCTTCACTGGTGGGAAAAGAGGTGCGAGCACGATGCAGGTTTCTGACTCCATCGGTGCATCACATCCACTCCCAAATCTGTATCTGACCGCTGCACCCCAAAAATATGAGCGGGTGAAATGCTCTTTCCTTGCAGCTTTGGGGCTGCTGGGAGGTGCAGCTGGGTGTGGGTGGTCTCTGCCCAACCTCCCCTCCATATGAAGCCTGCTCCCGTGTCTCGTGCCCTGGGAGCGGCAGGTTTGGGGAGTGAAGAAATGGGGTTTGGGTAAGTTCTGTTCATATTGATAAATGTGGCAGGTTGTGCGGGCAGCAGCTTGACTGGCAGCAGGTGTCGTAAAAAGATGTTTTCTGCACTGAATTCCCTAATATGCATATATATATTGCTGGAGTGGTTAATGAAGAGGGATCATTAGAATTGCTTATTTGAAATTCTCTGGAAGCTAAAGGGCAGCTTCAAAAAAATAATAAAAAGGCAGTAACATCTGGTTAGTAAAGATAGTGTCCAAATTTGGAGTTGAGTTGCCTACCTTCAACCCCATTAAAATCATGAATGTCACTGAGGATGCAAAGTGATTTTTAGAAATGGGAGCACCTTTTTACATACGGATAAATTATTAACCTTTTCTGATAGGCTGGCTTGCTTCTTTCCCCCCGCCTGTTATTTCTGTGTGTGCAGCCTGTTCCCTGCCAGTGCCCCCATGGTCCCTGCTCCGGTGGGCTGAGCTGGGTGGCTCTGGGGACACGGTGGCCCTTGGTGGCTTCGTGACGATGTTCTGGCTGCGCAGCGGATCAGATAAGGTTTCGCAAACCTCAACAAGAAAACATTTCTCAAAGTTTGAGACCTGCTAAGCGGCTCTGGGTTTTGTTGCCATTCGATTTATTATTATTTTGATTTATTATTACTTTTCTCTTTCACTGTAAAGTGGCTGGTGGCACAGGCACAACCTCAATGTATAGCAACTTAATTACATGTTGCTAATGAGAGATTGCCGATTGAGCAGGCTGTTTTAGCAGCCCAGGCTGCCGCTTTATCCTCTGTTTGCAGGAGTTGTGTAATTTCTTTGTCATCATATATGGTAATATATTCACTGCAGCATGACATAGGATGAGGTTCAATGAATAATGTAAAACCCAGAATAACACCGAATCTATATTAGATGTGCTTTTCCCCCCAGTGTTATTTTAAAAAGGAAAATATTGATTCTGGGTGGGTTCAGCGGTTCAAAGCTCTCGGAGAAGCCCGTGTTTCACCGATCAATACCCCAGCAGAGTGGCCGGCCATGCCTGGTCCCCTCCATGGCTGCAAATGTCCAGCTGTCAGTGCTGTCCCTCGCCTCCACGTGTGCTCATTAGCGCTGACGAAGCTGGGGAGGGCAGGAAGGAGTTGGTGACATTTGCCTCTGGATCCAGATGTGGTAGGAGCTGGTACCACCCCGGGCAGGGAGCTGCAAAGGGTGCAGCTGAGGTTTTGGGTGCGTGGCCCTTAAGTGATGTGAATTTAAACTGGCAACGAGCTCAGAAATGACGGTTTGGGGCTTTTCTTCCCTTCTTAACTGCTCTCCAAAGCAGAGGTGCTTGTGTCGTGGTTTAACCCCGGCCAACAACTAAGCACCACGCAGCCGCTCACCCACTCCCCCCCCACACCCAGTGGGTTGGGGGAGAAAATCGGGAAAAGAAGTAAAACTCGTGGGTTGAGATAAGAACGGTTTAATAGAACAGAAAAAAAAACCTAATAATCATAACACTAATGAGATGACAACAATAATAATAAAAGGATTGGAATATACAAGTGATGCACAACACAATTGCTCACCACCCGCCAACCGACCAACCCGGAAGTCCCCCAGCCGCAACGCGCCTGCCGCAGTTCCTAAAACGTCCTATGGTATGGAATACTCCGTTGGTCACTTTGGGTCAGCTGCCCTGACTGTGTTCCCTCCCAGCTTCTTGTGCCCCTGCAGCTTTCTTGCTGGCTGGGCATCAAAGGCTGAAAAGCCTTGACCTTAGACTGAACATTACTGAGCAACAACTGAAAACATCAGTGCGTTATCAACATTCCTCTCATACCTAGCTCAAAACGTAGCACTGTACCAGCTGCTAGGAAGACAATTAACTCTATCCCAGCTGAAACCAGGACAGCTTGTCACTCGGGATGGAGCAGGGCGGGCCATGTTGAGGTTTAGGTAGCAGGTGAAACAACCCTCCCCAGAATACATTTTTTTTTTTCTCTTTGAATGCTAATTAGGATGGATAATTTCTATTTGTTTTCCTTTTTTCTTTTTTCTTTTTTTTTTTTTAACCAAATTCCCCCTATTCTGATCTGTATCATTTATTTTTGGGGGCCATTATCTTAGTCCCTTGCAGCCTTTTAGCGTCTGAATGAAAATATCATAAGGAACCCAGAAGTTGTTAGGCATCGAACGTCTGTGATGATAATCATCATTCTCATGATAAAATAAAAAACACAATAGAAATAACTGTGATGAGTTCAGGAAGCTGAACAGGGAGCACGGGAACTGGCACATTGATGTCTGCCCTTTACTTGTTACTTTTTTGCCTCTTCGCGTTGCAAACAGCTTTTGCAATGCTATTCTAAAGAAGGAGCGAGTCACTGTATATGGCCTGGGTAGGGACATAAAAAAAAGCAAACTTTGGATTTTTCTCTCTGTCGAGGCTTGCTTTAATCAGTGCAAAAACTCTGGGCGATGCACGTGCAATTGTTGGGAGCTTAAAATACTCCGGCAGTGCTGGAGGAGGAGGAGGTGCCAAGCGGTGCCAAGTTCCTGAATGAAAATTACTCTTACCGCCTCTGTTTCTGGAGCCAGATTTATGTTAATTAATCCTTTGCCTCACATGTTACATTTTGCAACCTCGCCGCCTTCAATTTTTAACTCTGTAAAAGCAGACGGAGGCTTCCCAAAGTGCCTCTGAAATTCCCAGCTGAGCGCTCGCCTCGGTGACAACGCCAATTTGTCACGAGTGAAATGTTTGACAAAAATGTGTCATTTTAGAAAAAAGTTTTCCTTGAAAGAAAAACCGGGGGGGG